>NDGN011306512.1:0-15057 GCA_002564285.1 Tympanoctomys barrerae
CTCAGGTGTGGGCGCCCGCGCGGTCGGAGGGCTGCGCGAGCCCGCGGCCATCTGTTCCCTCCGACCGACCTTTCTTGGGGCGGCGCGGCGGGGCCTCCGGGCTCTAGCGACGAGTGGACGAGCGCGCCTGCACCCGCAGGGTCGCCTCCCCCAGGGAGGCCGGGGACTCGGTCCTCTTGCTTCGGGGAAGCAAGCTTTTGGGTTTCCCAGAGCGGAGAGAAAGGAAACTCCGTTTACTTACGTAGTGGATTTTGTGGTTCAGAACTGTCTGGAGCCACTGACAATCCTACTTCTATCAGAGAAAAACAAGGTTGTGAGAGACAAAACCGGTAGCATTTCAGGCCGGAGAAGTGATATTTCACTTTAAAAGCACCCAAATCTGGGTTCAGGATCCCGAAGTCTGGACTCATCCGATTAGAATACAGTCACAGGAACCCTGGAGAAACCCTACTTAAAGTTTGACCTAGAAAAGGTCAACTCAAACTTATCAGCCCAAAACTGAGTCCTAGGTAACGTGTTTTGATAGCTTTATCTCTGGACACTCGTGTTAACCAGGCACTTAATTCAGCTCATTCTACTGTCTTCCTACTATTTCAAGCATTACATCACAGGAAACTGAAAAGAGGTCAGCTTTCTCCTGAGATCCCCAAATGGCTCCCAAAGCACATGACTAGTTTACAGTGGTAATCTTGCTGAAACATTAACTCGCCAGGAATGAGGCCTTGTGAGGCCTCTGGGTGTTTTGTGGTGGCCAGCATGGGCCACTCCACAGGTGAGGTGTGTACACCTGGCCAGACTGGCAGGCATGCTGGTAGGAGATGAGCAAAGTTCAGACGTGTGCGCCATGGGTCTGCGCAATGTGCCGGCGTGTTCCTTATCCCTGGCAGTCTGACAAAGCATACCATTGGTCATGATGAGGAAAGTCCTACCAGCATGTAAATCTGGCACAACTTCACTACTAAAAATAACTTGAAGTGCTTGTTTCTGGAACCATGGAATAGTAGTGTCATTGCATAGTAGTTGTGTTGCATAATGTGTGTTATATAATTCACATTAAAATTTTACCATTCTGGGTCAGCAGTAATTAGAAATCTTTTCCTAAATATAATTAAAATGTGGCATCCTCAAAACTCTGGGTAGGTATTCACCCCATTTATTGAGTGGCACATTAGAACTGTTTAAAAAGTTGAAGCAAGAACTGAACCTAGTTCAGGTCCATTCAAGCATTAGGGAGGAGGCTGGAAACGGCTATAATTGTCAGACATATGGTACCTGCACAGTGTCCTAATGGCCATTGCTGTGTTGATCCTTGTTTCTCCCCAATTTAAAAATAACTCTTAGTCCTGAAAGCTCCTACCCTTGCTGCATAATCATCTGGGCCTTCTGCAGCATCTCAAATCAGACACTTAAACTCATACCCTACCCCCACTCTTGTTTTTTGCCAAACATGGTCATTGTTATTTTAACATTTTGTTATAAATTATAAAGACAATTATGGTTTCTGGTTTCCTAGAATTCTTCATCTCTAAAGTAGGCTGATTACATACTATAAATCATAATGTTAAATTTAGAGAACCTTTACAGTTGTGCTAAAGAATAGGAACAGAAAATGGGATGATGCCCTATATCTCCCACTCTATAGAAATACACATGTAGCCAGTCTCTAATATCTAGAAATTGTATAGTTTATGTGTAAAATTTTGATCTTGTGCCTATAAATTCTTATAATCTATTATTTTTTATGGTTTCCTGGATAATTTTCATTAGGCTGATCTTTTTTTTTTTTTCCAGAAACTAATAGGTGCTTTAGAGAAAATACTCTTGCTCTTTGTGTTAGGCATTTTAATTAAATGGCTGTTCATGATACTCACTTAATTCTGAATAAATACTATGTCCCCAAACCTTTGACTAAGACTTAAGATAGCAGCAAGGGGAAAACATGCCACCTGGCTTAGAAGCAGGCCTGTCCCGAAGTGTCATTCCTGGTAAGCAAGAAGAAAACCAACTATGTCCTTAATCAGACTTACTAACTTCCTGAGCAAAATTAACATTAATGAACACTTGGGTGGCTTACAGGATAGACCGCAGGGTACTCCAGTGGAGGAATTTCTGCTTTGTCTTCATTGTTGGTGTGCAGCTTAGAAACAATTGCAAAACAGCTTGTACATTCTAGATATGCCTTTTCTGGGTATTAAAAAATGGCTATCTTATTCTTAGAAACTACAGTACAGTTACCACCTATCATTACTTCCATTTCTCTCCTTTTAGTGTTGTATCTAAAACAACACTTCTGGATCTCTTTCACTTATGAGGTCCTACATAAAGGAGGAACTTTTTAAAAAAACTCAAATCAATTAATTTCTCAAAGAAACAGAAAATTATTCCTGTTTTACTTGCTCTGTGATAACACTTGGTATTGCCGCTCTTACTTTCTGTGAAAATGTTCCATTCTTTGATAGAGCAACAGCTGTATAAATAGCAAAATGGAACTCTTTAGCCCATAACTTCTGTCAGCCAGATGTGGGCCACATCTGGCTCTAGCTCCAGCCTCAGGCTTGGTGGAGCTGGTAGAAGAGCACTGGTAGGTCCACCTTGTCCTTTCCAGGCTGTGGTCCCCAGGGTGATGGTGTTCTGAATGTCATAGCCAGCTCAAGTCTGGTCTGTGTTTTCAAGTGTTCTGTTGCTTTCATCTGGATGATAGTTACAATTTGCAGTGTCTGTCCATTTAATAGACATTATAATGTCCATCATTGTAATATTTTTATCTCTTAGATGAGTTTTTCTTTGTTGTTGAGCTGTTTTTTAGGTGAGCTTATTTTGATCTTTCTATGGGAGCTATATGGTTTCAAAGTTAAAAGTAAGGGGAGATGTGTTTGTGCTATAATTGTGGAGGCCAGAGGTCAGTCAACATTTTTTTAGTAAACTTTTTCCTAAATGGTCAGATTGAAAATATTTAGACTTTGTGCCCTCTGAGGGAAATCAAGGGTGTTACACAGATTCTTAGAAGCACTTAAAATGTGCCCATTTACGGGCTTGGTGTGCAGCTCAGTGGTGAAGTGAGCCTAGCATACAGAAGGCCCTGGGTTCCACCCAGCACCAAAGAACATAAATGAGTAAATATGTTTCTGGTTAGAAATATAAAGCCAATCTTGACTTGTGAGCCATTTAAAAACAGAAGCCAGGCATAGTAGTGCACACCTGTAATCTCAGAACTCTCAGTAAGCTAAAGCAGGAAGGTCACCATGAGTTGGAGGCTAGCCTGGGCTAAATAATGAGTTCAAGACTAGCCTAACCTACTTAGTGAGACCCTATCTCAAACAACCAAGACCAAAGATAAAACAGAACGAACAGGTTATTTGTTAGCCAGCAGGCCATGTGTTTGTCAACATCCTTCCTTTTCTCTTACAGCCATATGTCTGGGAGTTACAGAGTCATGGGTGATGATGGTTCTATTGATTACACTGTTCATGAAGCTTGGAATGAAGCCACCAACGTCTACCTGATAGTTATCCTTGTTAGCTTCGGCCTCTTCATGTATGCCAAAAGGTTAGATATAACACTAGGATTTTAAGAAGTTTTTTTGGAATTGAATGCATAAAAAATAATTTTGTCAGAATGTTCATTCCTGCTGTAACAGATGCACTCTCCACTGTGGTCCTAGGTACTGGTGGTAACTGGGGGTTGGGTTCAAAGTACCTTTGCCTCAGGAGGTACAGGGGTCAGTATAGCTCCCAGCACCTGGGCCAGATGTGCTTCACTCCTATTCTGACACTTCTAAGGTAACCCGATTTTACCATCAGCCTGGATTCATTGCAACTTTCTGAGGAGAAGGTATTTTTTTTGTTTTGTTTTGAGCCCAAGTCCCTAAAATGTAGAAACACTAGCTGCTCTGTATTCAGCAAATCTCCTTGTCCTTAAACTTTTCCTTGTTTCTTGTGCATGACACAATCACAGCACTTATAATAGTACTGTTGTTATCTGGTTACTTGTGTTTTCTTTATCTACAAAAACTTCAGCCTGTTGAGAACAAGGGCCTTGTCTTTTACCTCTGAGTCCTGGATGTGCCATGTGGTGTGACTTCTCAGTGTTGGCTGCCTCAGTCAAAGATACTGAAGCTTTATTTAACTGCCATCTTTTACACCTGTTGGCTCCTTTATTCCACGTATGTTTAGTTTTAAAGAGAGGTGTGTAATTCATAGAAGAAAATCAGTATTAGTGGAGTTGAGTTGGGTCTTCTCACAGTTACATGCTTCAGGAAGTTCTCTACCGAGGTAGAAATATCATTAAATAGTTGAAAATGATCAGTAATCTAGAAATAATTTGTGTTTTGCCTGGGGATAATCAGAGCTTACCCTTCCTGGCCAGTTGGCTCTCCTGGGGCAGCCGAACTTGTACCCAGGGCCTGTGGGCTGTGGGTGGGAGAAGACACCCAAATTCTCACTGTTCCTTGTGCACAGAGCAGCTAAAAACAGGCACCACCTCCTCCCCACTTTCCTTTTAAAAGCAGAGGCACATTGTTCTGATTTTTAAAAAGATGTCTCCACTAAGGCCATGCTATTCTACTTAAGAAATGGTTTTATTCATGAATTTCCAAAATTAAAGTCTGCTTATATTCAACATATTCTCCAGATCAAAAATTTATCTTTATTTGGATGACTTGAGAGGAAGGAAAAATGAGAATTTTTGGTTGTGCATTTTTCTATACAGTATTAGCTTTTTTAGAGGTTAAGGGACATCACAATGGAGGCCTCTCACTTTGCTTTATTAAATAGATGTGTTTAGCACTTCATTTCTCTTAAAAACCTGTTGCCATATATGTTCAACCTCATACTTTGAGTAAAAGAACACCCAAGCCAAGGAAGCATCCTATAAAGTAGAAAATGAAGTAAACTTGTCATTTTAAGTCCTTTTAGTTTAGCTACTGATTACTGGGACAAATATGCATTTTATATTGTTTTTGTATTTTAGGAATAAAAGGAGAATTATGAGGATATTCAGCGTGCCACCCACAGAAGAAACTTTGACAGAACCCAACTTTTATGACACAATGAGCAAAATTCGTTTAAGACAACAATTGGAAATGTATTCCATCTGTAAGTACAGTCTGTGCTAAGCTATATATGTAAGCATGTTTAAATAGATATTTTGGAATTGACTTGAATTATCAAAAGTGTTAGGTTATCAAAAATGTATAAAACTTAGAACCTTTTTTCAGATACTTAACCCATTTTCAGCAAAGGCAAATTTACTATGAAATTTATTGACATGGGACCCTGAGAAGTGCCTTAGCAATGCATTCCTCTGGTTGCATGTTTGAAAATTGTGTACAAATTGGGTTTTCCCCATCAGTTGAGACTGCTGTCTCTTCCTATTATAATTTTTCCTCCTTTGCATGGCCTTTCATGTGGCATGGCATTAAAGTGGCCAAAAGACTGCAAGTCAAAGTAGTATAGGAATAAATGGCTTCCATGAGTATGACATGTGACATTCGGGGTCAGGCCGGAGAGTTCTATCTCATTATGTCCATAGTCCTAAGCCTTGTGTATATATAGGCAGTGAAGAAGAAAGAAAGTTCAGAATGTGTGGGGCGAGAATGTATTGTATATCTAAGCTGGAGCCTTTTACACCAATAAAGGAATGGGGTGTGATTTCCATAGTATAGTTAAATGTGAAAAGCAAGGAGAATTTATGCTAGGCTGCTGCCATTATAAAATGAAATAACCACAACACCACTTTTGTAGTGACATACAATGAAAATGTTTGCTATTGCTGTGGCAGCCTGAGGAAGGCACAGGCAGACCTGCGTCAGGTTTTTGATGTCTACTCTTTCAGAGGAACT
This sequence comes from Tympanoctomys barrerae, assembly GCA_002564285.1. NCBI lineage: Eukaryota > Metazoa > Chordata > Mammalia > Rodentia > Octodontidae > Tympanoctomys > Tympanoctomys barrerae. Next base: position 5,840 of record NDGN011306512.1, read on the forward strand.
ATGTGGGATTTAAAGGAAAAACAAACAAACAAACAAACAAACAAAAAAAACCCAGGTAATTTATTTTTATTTTTTTCAGGGTCTTACTACACGGTTCAGGCTGGCCTTGGACTCACATTGTAGCTCAGGCTGGCCTCCGATTTGCAGTGATCTTCCTACCTTAGCCTCCCAAGTGCTGGGATTATAGGTGTGTGTCATCATGCCTGGCCTACTGGGCAGTTTTAAGGAATGTTCACAGTAAAAATTTAAGCATGTGTGTAGCACATGTAAGTTGGTCACCAAATTTTTTTTGGTATATATCTAAGGCCATAGACTGGGTGTGGTGGTGTGCGCCTRTAATCCCAGCACTTGGGAGGCTGAACACAGGAGAATCACTATGAGTCCAATCTATGTAGTGAGACCCTGTAGACTCTGTACTGAATACATGAGAGAAGAAAGGCCAAGTGGAATTTTTTGTAAAAAATAGAAAAATTATATATTATATATATATATATATATATATATATATATGTATTTTACCTACATATAATTTTCTGTGGATGCTGATGTCTTTTTTCTAAAGTAGCATATTTGCATATAACCTATATACATTCGACCATATGTTTAAAATCTTTTCTAGGTTCCTTCTTATGCCTAACACAATATAAATGGAATAAAAAGTTATTATGATATGTTGTTTAGCCAGCAGTGATAAGGAAAAGTATAGACCTGTTCAGTACAGAAGCAATTTTTGTTAGGTATTTCCAATTCACATTTGGTTAGAGGGCCAGCTGTATGTTTTAGTCAGGTAAAACCTCAGCATAAATTTTGTCCTAAAAACTGATAACAGTAGTTCCTTGTAGGAAAGAACTGGGTGGTACTATAGCAGCACTACATAGGAAGGAGATTGTGTTCTTCAGTTGACCTTGTGATTCTTTTGCATTTTTTACCAATGCACGTATTACCAGTGTAAAATAAGCCATAAAACTTCATTTAGCAGCATTACTCATAGTAGCTCAAAGACAGAAATAATCTGAATGTCTTTGGCAGATGAAACAAAATGTAGTACATATATACAATAGAATGTGATTGAGCCTTTAAAAGGAAAGAGATTTTGACCTACCAGGACATCAGTCAAGCTTGAAGACATTCTTCCAGATGGAACAAGCTGGTCACAAAAGGACAAGTATTGTGTTATTTCACTTACATGAAGCCAGTTGAAGATCAAATAGCAAACAAAATTCTTGACGTTGTAAGCTTTAGGCTGAAAAACTGGATCTACACAGAGTAGCATAGACAAGTAGAATCTCTTAGTTAGCAAAAACTTAATAGGTAGATGTTTTATAGCTAAGCAATGAATGACATTCACAATGACTTTTAGTTCTATATCTTCTCTAAATCAGGTTAATGTAGTTTTTCTTCAATAAATATTGCTTAGAAGTATGAAAAGAAGATGTGATTGCGTATCTGTTTTTTTTCTAGCATATATTTATGACAAGTTATTTCAATTAGTTTCTTAGGCTTATGAATTATAATCACATTCCTTACAGTAGGAATGAAAACATTATTATTAACTTAAGGTTAAAACAGTGGGTAAGAAGGAAATTATAAAACATTAATAGCTTAATTCATGATTCTCATATTTTAAAGTTTATACAAAAATAATAAAGTAAACATAAAAGGATCAGAGCAGTATTGAGAAATGAGAGGACTATAAAATATAATTCATTTCTTCCAAGATTTTTCCTGAGAGTCACCATCACTATGATTCAGTGATGCTAGCTCATAATTATTTTGTAGTTTTATTAATTTTATCTTTATCTTTTTTTTTTTTTCATAGCAAGGAAGTATGACTATCAGCAGCCACAAAGCCAAGCTGACAGTGTGCAGCTCTCACTGGAATGAAACCTCAGAAGATGAGCGGCATAAGTAATTACTTTAGCTGGAGGTGGTGACTCAGGCAGGGACCTGTAATTCCAGCGCTTGGGAGGCTGAAGCAGGAAGCTCACCAACTTAAGGTCAGCCTGGATTATATACCAAATTCAAGTCCAACCTGAGCTATAAGGCTATTGAGACCTTGGTTCACAAACCAAATATTAAGAAAAAAATTTTAGAAGAGTAATTGTGAAGTAGTACCATAACAAATTCCTACTTCCTTCTACTAAATCATGAACATTTAAAAACAACAACTTCTGTGTGTGTAAAGTCATTTTATTTGGGGCTTCCCCCCCTTTTTGGGATTAGGTTTTACATTTTAAAATCATTTCTCCCTGTCATTTTACAAATGGCTCAGAAGGCTTGAGAACACAGAGCCTGCACATCCCAGAGAGATAGAGTGTAACCAAATGTGGAGTTTGCCTGTTGAGGACCTTTAACTTCTTCATGCTACAGTCAGTGAGAAATACAAACAGAGGTTTTGAAGTGAGAATCAAGGCATTTATGCCACTTTAATTAAAATAGTTTAGGAAAATTGAAAAATAGAAATCCAGCCATTGGCATAACCTCTGTTTAGATTGTTTCTGTGAGAAGTGCAATATCAACAACAGACTAGTTTCATGCTTCATACTCTTATTAATGACTTGAGTGAATTAGCGCTGTTCTTCAGCGCTTGTGCAGTACATTGCATTTTCTCCATCTGGGAGCGCACCCATGTGCTGACCTTAGAAGCTTCTGTGACGAAAATCCTTACCTGTGTTTTCTCTAGTTCTGTTATATTTTGATATTTACACCTATCTTCTTTTCCGCTAGATGGGGCTTCTTGAAGCCATACATGGCCAGGCTGTAAGACAGATGGACCCTTGGGCTGGGGAGATAGCTGGGTGGCAAGTACAAGGTCCCTAGTTGAATACCTGGTACCACATGCCATGCAGGTCCTGGAACCCGGGCATGCTGTGCTGGCCCTGGAGCCAGGCATGGTGGTGCATGTCTATAATCCCAGCACTAGGGAGGCTGAGATAGGAAGATCACTATGAGTAGGAACTGCGTAGCAAGATCCTGTATCCAAAAAAAACATAAAAAAGGACAGATGGACCCCTTTATGGACCCCTCTCTGTAGCTGTTGGCAACTGGCTTTTCAGTCATGTCATTGTCAGTTTTCAATGCTACTCTCTGCTTTCTTCTACACTTGTTTTTATCTTAGTAAGCTTATCTAAAAGCCTTTCTGTTGAGTGCCATTTTATACTGTAAAAAGGAATATTTTCCTGGTTTTTTTTCATGTTTTTTTAAATAAAAGCTGGTTGGAACTAGTGGTAGAGGGAAGTTCTATCTATGAACTAGTTTTTTTAATTAAAGCTATACTTAATTTTAAGAATTAAACAGCAAGTATTTCCTTTTTATTATTGTGAAACTGAAAAATATAACCTTTAAATAAAACTAAGCTTTAGAGCAAATAAAATCATTCAGAGAAATTGCATTTACTTTTAAAATTTAATATATCATAAAAAATGTATGAAGCATTTTGTACAAGGTGAATTGTTGACCAAATGGAATGATTTTTTTTAATTCACAAATCTGAATGCATTCACTGTATTAAAAAATGACTAAGAGATTGTGAACAGGAGCAGAAAAGTAGCAGAACAATGAGAGGACAGTCTTAAACTATCTTTGCCTTAGAAGAACTCCTTCATGTTTTCATGAGCAGAGGGCTGAATCAGGAACCACAGTGGTTCACTGTTCACTCTGTTGCACAGTCTGGGTAGGTTATAAAACTGGCCATCTCGACAGATTTGTAAAAATAGCTTATGTAAAGAAACATAAATTGCTGGTGAAATCATTTGTTTTCGTTACATTCACAAGATAGGCCGTGATAACTAAAACCCCATAGATTGGTGAGCAGCAAATTTTGGCAAGTGAGGGAGGATGAATTCTTCCTCACTTCTCCTTAAAGCTACACACAGGAATCACAGGCACCCCACCGGCAGCACAGCAGCAGGTCTGCCTTTGAAGTTACTCCCCTGCTTCAGCAGCTGAGCTTGGCAGAAATGGAAGTCCTGCAGCCTCACTGCAAAGTGACATCAGCCCCTACCCTGCTTCTGCCCTGCACCCATCATGGTCCCATGGAACTGTTTTCTTTGGAAGCAGAGTGGAACGACAGACAAAGAAGTGGTGAACAGCTCTGTCCCCCTTTCCTCCTTTGTTCTTCCTCCAAGGTGTAAGTACTGACTAGCTTCTGTTGGTGCACAGCTCCAGCATGTTAACCTCTTGGTGTTTGCTGATGGCAGGCAGCTGTTCGGAGGCCTGAAGTTAGCTCCAGAGGGCACAGATGTTCACTATTGGCCTCATGCTGTGTGGTTGTTTATAGAATTCATCAGAAACTCAAATGCAGGATTCCTGGGAAGACTGTAATATCAAAAATACTTTAAGTATTCAGAAGAAATGAGGTAAAATTGTGGTAATAAAAAGAGTTCCAGATATTAAGATAATAAATAGAATGTCATAAATGTAATTGAGAATAAACAAAAGAATATTGGTGAAGCCAAGGAGTTCATTCAAGTGATGGCTCAGGAGTATGGACCATGTAACAATATGCCACCCTCTCCCATAGGACACTTTATCCTAGTAGCAGAATGATAGTGGAAATGGGTGCCAGGAAACTCAGTGGAAATCAGGACATGTGACCCAGCTCCAACCAATATTTAAAACAGAGCTTTGAATGGGGACTGTGAGTGTAGTCTTAATTTATTTCCTACTTGACTAATAAAGCCAGAGCCAAACTTACACAAAACTTGTTATAAAATAAAAATGTCCTCTTTTGTCTCTCTTCATCCTTGTGGAGTCTTGTGTGGTTAAGCTAGGTCTTGCATAAGAACTTAAGAATGGTGATGAATTAAGATGAAAAGTCCTTTGCTAGATGTGAAAATGTTTCTTAACCTCCAGCCCTAATGAAAAGATTCTATACTAGTGTATTCCCTTCTCTTTCTCTAGGATATAGTAAAAAACTAACTTACTTAAGTATCTTAGTAACAGTTCATGTTTGAGATAGGAAAGTGAGGTAAGAGAGACCATGTAGTGGGCAGGCATATGTTTCAGCTCCAAATTTGATGCCAAACAAGCATTGTATTGCCCACCTCTTTTATGTTGATGGTCATAACTCCAGAGGTTTTTTTTTTTCTTCCAGATAGAGAAACTGCAGAGTTCACACTTATGAAAGAGTGACTCATGCTTGGAATTTTTATAAAGATATATTTTGAGAAATTTCAAACCAGCTGAGAAAACCTAGGGAGAGATCACATGGTGAGACCGGAAGCCAGAGAGCACAGGGAGAAGCCAATCTTTCTCTTTTATTAAATTTCAGGAGAACTATCCAGGGACCCACAAGAACTATTTGAATTCTTCCTGCAGGCTGCACTCCAGTGTCCTAATGACCTCCCAGCCTGCCCCACCTTTAAAAGCCCCACCATGTTGTAACATCACTATGCTGGGGACCAATCTGCCAATACATGGAACTGTGGGGGCCAAGCTGCATCCTAATAAGCAGTGTCCAATGTATCTTGAAAATCCTACGCTTTTCCTCTCTGTCTCCACAGTATCTACTATCCTTTTCTCTATAAAAAGCTGCTTCCAAGAAGGAATGGAAAATACTTCACAAAAATATTCTACAAAAGTATGACTGATGACAAAGTGTTGCTTCTACAGGGTGTTTTATCTGCATTGTAACAAAGAAACTTCCATTGGAAGGCCACGAAGTTTTCCGATGTTAAAAAGCTGTGGTAGTTCTAAGCGATAAGAAAACTTTTATGACCTCTCAAGTGAGATCACATAGGCAAGGAACTAAACTCCACTTACACATATTTGGCTTCCACTGCCAATTCCACTCTCAGTTGTCTCAGTTTAAGAAATAGCAATCATAATGTCATCTCTTCTCTACCAAATTATCAAATGTATTGCAGCTCCTTAAAAAAACGAGGAAAAACAGATTCCATGATTTTTATTAATTTAAAATGGAACAGTGAACTCTGTTGTCTCTGAGTGAGAAAGATAGATCTAACACATAGTAGTTTTTGGCTGCCACCTTACAAATGAGTTAAACTGAGCAATGTGAGTGATTCTCTTAGTTCTGAGTTTACAGAGTGTATCAGTATTTGCAAGAGAAACCTATTTAACGCAGGACACAGAAATTTATATTTAACAGATAGTAGTTGCCCACATAGCCAAATATAGAAGAGTGCAAGAGATCTATCTGCATACTAGAGATCTGAAGAAGCCAGCCGAAGGCTCGAGCCCAGGCCAATGTCCCATAGAAATCCCTATCGAGGCAGAGGAGTCTGGAAGAGAAGACTGAAGGGTCTCCACCACAAAGCCCAAAGCCCTCCACTGCTGGAGGCTAAGGAATCTGCTGGCAGGTTGGAAGGTGGTGCTGGAAGCTGAGAATCTTGAGAAACAAGAGATAACGCTCAAGGTAAAGGCAAAGGTGACGACCAAAACCCCCAGCTGGATGAAAATCAGCAAAGCTACAGAAACAAACTCTTCCAAAGGAAATCAGTGTCAAATCCTGCCCCCTCCCATTCTCCTTTTATATTGTTCGAACAACAAGCCTTCTTAAGTGGATCTTCCAAAACCATGCCCAGTTAACTACCACATGGAAAGTTGAAAAATGTGGAGATTAAATGGATGAGAAATATCTCCAGGGGAAAAATGGAGAGTTACAAGGCAGATAACATGTAAAACTAATTTCTGACACAGTAATACAGCTTTCTAGCCTTAAGAATGGTGTTTACACACACACACACACACACACGTTTGGTGCCTCTCAGGTGCCAAGTTTTCCTTGGTCCACTGTAGGATCTTGCATATAGTAAGTGCTTAACAAATGCTTCATTGGCTATAGTGTTATGCTATGCTGGAAAGCAGCTAGCTCTGTGGAATAACGTCACTCTAATTGTGATTCTTTTCCAGTACAGAAAAAAGCACAGTGATTCTATCATCCTTCTAGCTCTTTGTTGACTCCCCACTTTGTGCAGTTGGTTAAGTCCCAATAATGTCATCTAAAAAGCAAAAGTGGAAGATGTATTTTTTCCAAAATATTCCAGACACATTGTAATGTAGTGTAGTGTAGCGTAATGTAGTATAGTGTAGTGTGTGTGTTTGAAATTTTCTTTTTGTGGCACAGAGGATTGAACGCAGGGCTTTCACACTCAGCTACATACATCCTCAACTCTTTCTATTTTTGTTTTTATTTTGACACAGGATCTCACTGTCTCTACATTGCTGAGATGGGTTAAACGTGTGATGTTGCTGCCTCACTTTCCCAGAGTGCTGAGATGATGGGCACTGCCATTGCTGGCTCAGTGCATTCTAGTGTTAAGGAGTCATAACTTTAAAAAAAGTATATAATTGGCCTGGGAGTATAGCTCAGTGGTAGGACACTGGTCAAGTATGTGTGAGACCTTGAGTTTAATACCCAGCAACACACATATGCAACACACATATACAAAACACATTCTTCAAAAATTTTTAGCAAATACTTCTCAATTTATCATGCCAGTATATGTGGTGTCATCACAATCCAACAGTGAGGGGCCAGGGAGATGGCTCAGTGGAATAAGCGCTTCCCTGGCAGGAGCAAGGACCTGAGTTCAATCCCTGGTTCCACCAAAACAAAACAAAACAAAACAAAACAACCAAACAACCCAACAGTGGCCTGGCAAATACAAGGTCCCGAGTTTCAGTAACACACACACACACACACACACAAATCTAACAGTAGATTCCATTAAATATTTACCTTTCCCAATTACTTTGCTATATCGCAATTATAATTTTTCAAACTCTGTACTCTTACAACTAATATCAAACAAAAACTATTTGAATTCCAAAAAGAAAAAAACTGTAAAGGCTGCAGGTAATGTATAAATTTACCAACTGACGTGGGGAATTTTCAATGAACAAATTATGTTTTTAAGAGTAGTCATGGAGTATATGATTGTTGTTATATTCAGATTGAGCAAATGCCCACATTAGTACAAGTGTCACAACATCACATTTTGAATGAAGTCATCATCTTCCATAATTTATAGTGCTTAAGCAAAGTCTAACATGCTATTACTATTTTATAATCAATAAAACATCAAACATGATGTATGTAAGCTAACTATAATTGAAGAAATAGGTCAACAGTTTAAAATACCAAATCAGATGCTGGCTTCAGGTAATTGCAAACAAATTTTGTGTACCTTTTTTGGCTTTTAAAACTTTTATGAACAAATCTTTTTGGGAAAGGAGCTGTTCTTTTTCTTCCTTGAGACTTGCTATCAGTGTAAACTCCCTCTCTTCGTCTTGAAAACCTATGACGTTTTCCTTAGAGGCCTGGACATAGGTTTTTGGAAATGCTAGTTCTGATAGATTTTAATTTATCTACAAATTATGTATGAATAAAAGTGATTTGAAATTTCATCAATCAAAATTTGCTTCTCTAATTGTATTCTCTCTTTATATAAGGCTCTAGATACTTTTTGGCCACATATCTACCTTACTTAATAGCCTGTGGCCTATTGTCATAGTCAAATAGAATCAATTCTTATATATGCTAACTTAATATTTGTGTAGTATATCCTTTCTTACAAAAAAGACTGGCAAATCTAGCAAACTTCAAAGGGGTTACAAATTTTTAGAAATACTAGTCCTTAATTATAGCTGTGGGGAAATTTGAGATGAACATGTTAACCAGCATATGACAAATATAGACACTGATGGAGGCCTTGATTGAAGCTTGACATTTGCTTTTTTAAGCTGCTTGAGAATAAATTTAGCTTGAAATAATCCTGAATGGAGGCAAGTCACTTCATGGCCCAAAGTATCTCCTTTTAGAGTTCTATTGGAACTTGATAAGCAAAAAGCTCTAGTTTATCATTTTTTAAAGAGTTAAAATGAAGGCTGGACATGGCTTAGTTTACATCATCATATTTGACATAATTAAAGAGGACTTTCTAATTCTGTATATTGTAAGGCAGTTTTGACATATAGCCAATGAAATAGGTAAAGGATGTAGGTGATAGGATAAGAATTGGAAAGTTGGGTTTCAGTCTGCACTAATCAATTTATAGTTGAACATATCGTTAATCTCATTTTTAATCTACAAAATGAGAATAAAAGTATCTTTACCCAGTGATATTCAGATTCTGTATGATACATAATTTAAGTGCTTGAAAGGTAGTGTAAAAATCTGTGATGATGTTTGGTATTCTTTTAATATGCTACCAAATTATATACTTATGAGCTTGAAAGAACAATGTCAAGTGTGT
>NDGN011306520.1:0-15609 GCA_002564285.1 Tympanoctomys barrerae
TAATCAGCTGTGAAACTGTCTCATTCATATTTATTTCTCAATAAAAAAATTTAAAAAATAAAAAAGAAAGAAAGAAAAAAAAGAAAATTACAGGTCTGAGGATCAGTGGAACAGGATAGAAGATGCAGATGCAAACTCAAGTATATTTACCGACCTTATCTTTGACAAAGGAGGCAAGCATGTTAACTGGAAGAAAGATAGTGTCTTTAATAAATGGTGCTGGAAAAACTGGCTTTCCACATGCTGAAGACTAAAACTAGATCTGTGTCTGTCACCATGCACTAAACTAAAATCAAAATGAATAAAAGATCTAAATATTAAGATAGAAACATTAAATTTACTGGAAGAGAAAATGGGTAGAAATCTTGAAGACATAGGGGTAGATAGAAGCTTCATGAACAAAACCCAGACTTCAAAGGAAATATTACAAAGAACCAACAAGTGGGGTCTCATCTTATTGAAAATCGTTTGTGTAACAAAAGAAATCACCAACAAAGTGAAAACACAACCCACAAAGTGGGAAAAAAATTGTAGCCAATTATGCCTCAGACAGAGGATTCATATGTAGACTATATAAGGAATTGAAAACAATCAGAGCTCTCCAAGTTCAAAGACTCAATCCAAGAATGGGCATCTGAGATGAATACGCACTTCTCGGATGAAGAAATAGAAATTCAAAAAAATACATTAAAAAAGTATTCAGTATCATTGGCCACTTCACAGATGTAAATTAAAACAATGCTGAAATTCCATCTCACCCCTGAAAGAATGACTATCATCAAAACATCAATAACAAATGCTGTCAGGCCTGTGAGGAAACACAATGCTCCACTGTTGATGGGAGTGCAGAGTGGTGTGACCACTGTGGAAACCAGCGTAGAGATTCCTTTAAAAACTAAAATTCGAGGTCTTATTTGACCCAGCTATTCCCCTTCTGGGTGAGTATTTTCCCAGAAGAATTAAAAATATCATAGCTACATATATTATATGGGAACTCAAGTTTATAACAGCACAATTTGTAATAGCTAAATCTTGGAAATAACCCAAATGCCCATCAACAGAGAAATGGATAGAAAAGAAAGCTTTTTTTTAATTTTGTGGATTATTACTCAGCCATTAAGAAGGATAAACTGGAGACATTGATGGGTAATTTGGTGCAACTCAAGACCATACTCATAAGTAAAATAAATCAAGCCCATATGTGTAAACATCGTATCATCACACTATCATGTGAAACTGATTAAGTGAGTAAGAACCAAAATGTACAATGGATATTGTGAATTGGGAAGAAACTACTCAAAAGAAAAGACAAACTGTAATGGGAGAAAGGAACAGAAAGAAATGCAAGAAATGGATATAGACAAGATAGTTAAGGTAGTTACATAGCTACTTTTTCTTAGTTTATTGAAAAGGAAGTTTACTTCTTTGGAGAAGATATCATAGCTAGATCTTGTACTCTAAATAACTACTACAAAGACAACAATACAAAATGTATTAATTTTTGTAACTGTTCTACTAACCTGTCTCGAAACTCTGTTTCATTATTTATATAAATTTAAAGCAAAAATAAAATAATAAAATCAAAGTTACCCAGTGGTATTCTGTTACAACACTGGAAAATCATTTGAAGTGCTTTTAGAGATATACATGATTGTATAGTCTACCATTTCTATTTTTCCCTTTTTGCCCTGTGGGGATGATGCAAAGGCTACTGAAGACGCTTTCTGAAGGTTTGTTGAATGATGCCCAGGTCTGCAAGGGAGAAACTGAGGCACAACAAGGCAGCCTGATCAGCCCTCTGCCCAAGCTGCTGACAATTTCAGTTCTTCTGGCCGCATCCTGCTTCACCTCAGAGCTAACAATCCGGCTCCTCCCACATAAGGTTGGGTTTACCTCCCAAGCGGTGGTCTACATTGAACCGACTGGCTCAAAAAATATTTACTTAAAAATGTTATCCTGAGCAGTAAGAGTGCTGGTGGACAGCTTATCAAAATCAATGCACAGAAGTGCAGCCTTTCCCCTGAACGAGACATCTAGGATGCAATGCCTCCCCCTGCTATTATTTGCCGTTTGGGAACAAGTGTCATCCTAAAGGGACACCGCCAAAGCTTTCAAGCAATTTTCCCTCCCCCTGTACTATCCGAGCTTCCTGAATTGCTTGTCTGCGATCTCCTTTGCATTTTGCTGAGGCTGGTCCCAGGAAAGAAGGGACTCGCGATTCTGCCACACACCCCACTACCCTTCGAACCCAGATCGCTCTACTTAAATTCATCGTACTGAATCTCACCGAAGTTGCCAAAGAAGCACTCATTTCTCTGCGGAGGGCTGAACTGTGCTCCCAGGAGTGAATCTACCACTGAGTTGCCCTCCATCAAGGATCCTCTCGCTATACAAAGACAATACTTGCAGCAGCAACTCATTCGAGTCAGTACAATGATTAAGAAATATTTATTGAATGAAAAAGAAATAATTAAGCTTCTCAAAAACAAAAGGCAAAATTTCAGTGAAAGGGAAAAATGGTGTGCGCCCTTATTCATGACAAAACATTGTTTTACATTTTTTATATTACTACCACATTATTCAGTTAATACTAAGTCAGCATCAGAGCCAACGCTGATACAGCGCACTGACTGATACCAGTAATCTAGTACCAAGACTATTGCAAATACAATACAAATACTAACGTTAATACTAAACCAGGTATAATAATACTCGTACAATACTCATACCAATACTAGTACAAATATAAGTACTGAGATGAACTGGAAGTAATAACATATTTTTCAGTGTTGTTTAGCGACAGCAGGACCTCTAGGGTACCATTCTGTCCTGGTCACTCACTCTTATCTTCCTGGTTCCTTTCATGTCTTCCTTTCCATGGAGAAAGCGTGACTAACTTCATGGATGGGTAAAGCTCCTGAGTCCCTGAAGGCTGTCATCCCTGAAGATTTATTCTCTCTTTACCTCTCTCTTCTTAGACACTGTGCACCAAGGCAGTGACCCCTGATAGTAGCATCTGTCCTGTAGAACCCATGCCCTTCCCACCTGCCTGGAGCTGTAGATGTGAGGTGGGGGGTTCCAAAGCAAGGCAGCCCACTGGACGGAGCGGCTCCGTGCATCCCCCCTCCCTCTTAACTCTAGCCAGACCTTGGGACGTCCACTCTGCAGGAGAAGAAACAGCCTCAGAAATAATGTATTTCTGGACATCCTGGATGGGAAAGAAAGACCTTGTGTTTGGCTGCCTCTGCTGCAAATTGCTGTGTTTTGTATGAAGACGGAAATACTTCAAATACGTGCTTCTCAGAAAGGAGAGGATAGAGCTCATTCCTCTGCGCCGCCCAACATCCCGGTCTCTGGTGGTGATCTGGAGTTAGCCTTGTGGTGGCAGCGGCCTCCCTCGGGCCATGAGCCCACCCCACAGACTCCCCCTCATGTGGGCCAAGAGGCCAACACAGTCGCCATCCTCTCTGCCTCTTCTCCTCCGCCTGGCACAAGCTTTTGCTATGGTTTTTCGTGACACTCATGCCGAATTCTAGGAATGTGATTTTTCCAGGTATAACAGGTCTGGGGAGTGAGGAGCAGCTTCTTCACAGCTTTGGGGACTCAGGTGGGTGTCCCATTGTCTCCATTCTGAATGGGTGACATTCAGGCCCAGCATCTCCTATCCTGCCTCCGTATTTAAACTTATCTTCATAATGTGGACTCCCATGTGGAGGGCAAGGTCACCATTCCAGGCCCATTTGATCACATTTTTTAGAAAGACATCCAACTCTGGAGATCACACAGAGCCCAGATGCCATGTCCTCCTCTCCTCAACCAAGACCTTTGTCCAGTTAATTTCATTTTAAAATTCTGACCCAACACATTTTGAAAATACTCAAAGATGTTTGTGGAAGAATCTTCTGAAAGATAGGTGACTCTCTTAATTGTCTATTGTCACTGTTAACTCCAGAATTCATCGCCACCGTCTCTGCGCCTCCCCATGCACTACAGGTAACCTTCCTCTAAGCCTGCATTCAGATTTCATTCCTTGCGGCATCCAGCTGACGTGGAGCATGCTGGAAAAGCTCTTCAAAGAAAAAAAGGTTGTTGTTCCTGTCTGTCTCTCTCTTTCTCCTCTCTCCATTTCTCACAACTTCTCCTTCCCGGGGTGCCTTCCTCTCTCCCCTTGGCCCTCTAGCCATCACACTCCTGGTCCCAGATGAGAGTGCTCCGGTGGCACCTTCCCTTGTCATCCAAGCTCCTGGGAGTCTCCCTTTGCATTAAGCTCCTGTGCACTTGCCGCCCACCCTGCTCATCTCTTCATCTTTTGCAATCTATGGAAAGAAATTCCCCTCAAGGCTACACTGTTCTGAGCTCAGGGAAAATGTGGCACATGCTTTGGGCCACAGACGATGAGTCCATCATGTTAGCCCTCAGGAAAACCACTGGATGTGGACAGTGGTGGTTTCTGAATCTTTGATTGCATGTGTAGTCTTTGACTTCCCTAATACTGATCACTGGCGTAGGAACTGGGGGCCATAAAAGTATTACAGGCAAGCTCCAAGAGCTCAGTATTTGGGGCTCTATCTTAAGTAATTCTGGTACCACCTAGTGATAGACAAAGGCACAGGGTATGATGTCTACCTGTCATTCGGATCAATATCAGGCTATGACAGGTATGTGCTGATCAAATAGGCGGCAGCACTCAGCCGTCTCCAGTACTTGAACAGAGAATGCAAAGATAATTTTTCTTTCTGCTAATTTTCATAGTAAATTGGACATTTTGGTTTAAAGAACGGGAGTAGCCAAAAAAAGAAACTTAAAAGCAAAACTTAAAAGCAAAACCAACACCTTAGCAATAATCCCATTTAATGAGCTTCTCACACTTGCCTTCTGGGAGGGTGGTGCTCTGAACACTAGAAATGTTGCTATCATACACTGATATCAATTTTTAAAATCTTTTATTCATTTATTTATTTGGTATAATGTCTTGCTACGCATAGTGGTCCTCCTGTCTCAGCCTCCCCAGTGCTGGGATTACAGGCGTGCACCACCATGCCCAGTTTCAGTGGCTGGCACAGTGTTCCCAGGGTTCATTTTTTGTAGTATTAACTGATAAGGCAGAAAACAGATAGTAGACAGAAAAATCAGTTAGAAATCATCATCCTTAATGTTATTAACAGTAGCTGGCATTTATTCATGTGGTATAATTTTATCTTTTCCCCTTACAACCATATCTGGTAGACTTTATTAACATCAGCAACTTTTAAGGAGAAAACTGAGGCTAAATCAACATTAAGTAACTTAAAATGTGCAAGTTGGAAGGGTGTCTGACATCGACTAAATAGATTTTCGGTACCATGATGATCTTCGTGATAATTATTAAACAACTTGCCGGTGGCCACACAGCTAGAAAATGATGAAGCAGAGATGTTTAACCCAGGTCTCTCTGATCCTGAATGGAAAGCTTTGATCTGAAATGCCTTATAGCACTGATACGTTTTTATTACAATATTGATTCTTTATTGCTTGTTCTCATTGTCTCTAATTATAAAAATAATGGCTATTCTTTAGATAGAACCTGACTTCTCAATAAAGCATAAAGCAGTCTGCAGTTCTGAAATGTTTGAAACTTGGATCTTAGGCTATTAGAAGTTTAGTCTTTTCTCTTAGTTTCCCCAGGCTTCACCAATGTCTGCATAATCACATTAAAGCACTGCAGTGACTCACACGCGTCCTAAAATTAACACACCAGTCTGAAAGTAGATTAGCCAACAGAGGACACTATCACAGAATTTGATCTTTGTAGTAGGTGAAAAATAGCAAAGAATGTCATTTTTTGTACAGACAGATAATAGAGAAATAACACAATACCTGGGCACCCACTATTTTTTGCTAACGCTGGTGTCTCCACTTTTGTAGCATCTTACTAACAGGAAATCAGGAAGGAAGGCAGGATGAACACTAAAACACTCTGAAGTTCTCGAAAATAGGAACCAGGAGAGGCCCACTCTTGGGGCCCTACCTATTGTTTCCCTCCTGTCCCCAGGGGTACCCAGCCAAAAGACTGATGCAAAAGCACCAACACAGGGCAGGTGTATTGAACTGGAGTTTTAAAATTCCACTAGGGGTCTCCATTCATGAAACAAAATCATTAAAGGTAATAACCTATGGAAAGGAATAAACAAAAGAATACTCAATAGTTACATGATCCGAAAGCCAGACAGAGGTGGGGGTTGCCTACTTTCCGCCTCAGCTCCAAAGGAAGAAAAAGGGGTTCAGGGCTGGCCTGATAGCTCAGTGGACCAAGGCACCTACTTAGAGTGCAGTGGCTGGGATTCGATCCCCAGGCCAGCCGTGCTGCCTCCCCCGGACCCTGCTGGGCACACTGAGGCAGCAATTGAGACTGGGCGTGGTGGCACACACCTGTAATCCCAGCCCTTGGGAGGCTGGAAACAGGAAAATCACTCCGAGTCCAATCTACATGGTGAGACCCTGTACACCCTGTCCTAAATACAGAAAAAAAGAAAAGGAAAGGGGGTTCAGAGCAACCTTGTGACTTGTAGGACCCTAAGATAGACGACTGATGAAGGCATTTCTGGGACCACACCCAGGTCACTTAATGGGGATCCAATGCTCCTTCCATGTCGTTCCAACCGTAGAGATATTTTTGATGAAGATACATTGCTTCTGGTCAAGAAAACCTGGGCTTCCTTCGTGCATCCGCCAGCCGCCTGAGCCTCGCGACCAAGCAGCGCACACCGAGCCTCCCCTCACATCCACTAAAGAAACCCAAGTGAGCCTCTCCCTTTTTATAAGCTAATAAAGATGAGTCTTTGAGGTGGAGAGAACAAAACAGTAAGTCAGAAATGAATATAACTGATCAAAAATATTTCAGGTCTTTTGCCTGGAACGGCCTTTCATCGGTAGACATAACAGATTATGCCGAAGATCTCTCTTTTTTACATTTTTTAAAAGGATGGATGGAAGCTTGAGTTCAATAGTGTTAGTGAGACAATCCCTTAAGCTGTGTCAAAATGCCAGTTATCCTGGATGCCACCCAGATTTGAATAATTTAGCGAGAGACAAAACACACACAGAAAGAAGGCATGGTCCTTTGAGGGGCGCTGCCTTAGAGGAGGCTGCATCCCAGCCCCTCCTGCTCCCCAAAGCATGCTCCTCTCTCTATCAGCTGTGACAAGTGCCAATCAAGCCCTCCCTGGTGCAAGACACAAGAAACATTCTGGAACAATTGTTCCGGGAGGATTCCCTATCAGTGTGTGGTCTGGGGGAAAAGGAGTCTTTTCCTTTTTTGCTTCTAATCTCTAACCGACTATTTACCTCTTTTGATAAACTTGAATCTCTCTGTTGCTCTGAAGACTCCAAAACAAATCACCAGTCAGCCGGGGATTAAGCTGCTTTGTTGCCCATGATTGGGGGGTTTGCTTGTAGTTTTAACATCTTCAGCAACAGCTGAATGTCAAACGACTCAGGAAATATTTGTCTTCTTTTGGCCAAAGCTATATGAACATTTGAAATGAGTTGGGAGAAAAGTACGACATGGAGAAGATTGTGGAACATCCCAGAGAGGCAGAGTTGTACATAAATAAGGAGAAGTCTATCAGAATTTAAATTTTGTTTCTGGGCTATCTTTTTACAAATTGTTATATCCCAGCCAACTCTCTTTCCTAAAACAAAAACCCTGAAAAATATCTATTTTTAAGCTCCAAACTCCATAAAGCGTTTATTCTAAAAAATTAAGGATTTGAAAATGACAAATCCTCAGGGCACTCAGCCACTGGTGACCCCCAGTGGGCTGAGTTCTGCACCAGAAGGACTGCAGTCCCAGTTTCCAAGGGTCGGCTACTGCATTCATTCATACACCAGTCGAAGCATTAAATCACAGAAAGGACTGTAGTGACCTGGGCTCTTGCTGCGCTGCTTCTGAGACCCTTGGGAAGGCGCCCCTTCATGCTGTAGCACCCCTTGCTTCTCCTGGGTCCCCCATGGCAGCTGCAAGAGCATCTCTACCTTTAAGCATCATGAGTTAGGGGAAGGCGCTGCTGCCTTTGGAGTCAAGGGCTGGGGCTTCATCTGTACCTCATGTTGTGGCCACGGACAAACCTGTTACTCAGTAGATCTTTGGTCTTCTGCATTCATAACATAAGAGAAGACCCTTGCTGTTGCCCCTTCTGGAGACAGATGTCCATGACTCCTTGATCTCATAGCATGGGGACTAGTGAGGCTTGGGACACCTAGCTAGTGAGATTGCATCTGAGTTAAAATGGTTTCCTTCAGTGAAGATCTGCACTCTTGACAGGAGTTCAGGCCAAGAGTCTGAGGCAAAAAAAAAAAAAAAGCAAGCACACCCAGGTAGACTTGGACATGATTGTGGGACAAAGTCTTGAGGAAAGACCTAGAGCAGAACCAAGATTTTGCATCATCAGCCTCAAAAAATGCACACACATGGCTGCAGCTGGTGCCTGAACCTTACAGATGAGGCGCGTGATGTCCTCGGGGCCCTCCATGGAAATGAAAAGAGGGCGACTCTGCCTCCTTGAAAGGCCTTGAAATACTAGCTGTGTAGATGAAACTTATTGGATTTCTCAAGTAGGGAATGCACTGTGCTTACCAGGACTTTCTCCCATCTCCACATGGATTATTCGCTCTTAGCACCTAGTTGTCCCTTCTCAAATCACTAAAGCAACATTGTGCTTCCTCTGTGTAGTGTCCAGCCAGGGCACTAGCTCAGTGTCCGGAGATTTATGTCTGCTTCTCACTCAGGAATCTTGTTTCATCATTTCTCTCCTCTTGGGTACCCCCAGGCCCTTGCCTTCCATTGGTTTCTTCCATTCTACTACTACCTCAACCGCCCTTCTTTCATTCATATTTCACACATCTACTAGTGACAGCCTATAAAAATCACCAGCCCTCCCCTTCAATGCTACTCCCCTTGCACGGCATCGGTTAGTTGACAAGAGCACCTTGGATTGCCCTTCCCTAACTGAAGTTTCTCCACAGCTGCCTTTCTTCTTGCCTTTCACTTTTCTGGGCTTTCTTTGTCAGCTCGCGTGGTTCAGCAGGCCTCTCAGCATGGAAGGCAGTTACTCTGCCCCGCATAGAGAGGTCCAGGAATACCATGGGCCCCAGACAGAGCCTGGTCAGGGATCTGGCGGCTTTCCTGTATGATCCCCTTGGTGACATAAAAGCACCGAGGATGTATTCAAGAGCATGAGGAGAGAGAGGATCGAATAGGTTCAAGGAACAGCAGCAGGAACTTTTATCTTTACATTGTATTCCCCTAAATTGGGCTTCCTGAAAGAGCCTCTGCAGTTCCTTGCCCTTCCGGTCTCCTTCCCCTTTCATCTCCAGCCCGCCTCAGGGAATCACTGTACCAAACTACGTGGTTGTCAGAATTTTATGCACATGGAATAATTGTGAATATCATTTGTGACATTCACTTTTCCATGACTTGAAGCTCTTTCTCCCAGCCTTGTATGTTGAGATTCATGCATGTTAATGCATATGTCTACCGCTCATTTTTAGCACTCAATGGCATTTTCATCATGCGTCTGTCCTGCAACTGAGCTTCACGGGGCACGTGTGGACTGGGGAGCTTGAGTAGCGTCTCTGAAGTTTGCCGAGCTCAGGAAGAGGTCTGCGCGTCTCACACAGTGGAGAAGCTGGACTCACAGAGAGTACACTCGTGTTGGACAGGACTCAGCAAGCAGCGCAGTTGTGGCCTCACTCACGGGTCCAGTGGCTCAGGGGTCAGGGCACCGCTTAGCTGGGTTCTCCGCTCCTGCTCCACGCTGGCTGCAAAGAACCCGAGCTCAGGCGGAGATCACATTTTTAAACCTCACGAGCCACCTCCCGCTAAACCCTCAGGCTGCCAGCGGATGCGCTGTCCTGGCGCTGACAGGTTCCTAAGAGGCTGCTTTTCCAAACATAGCCACAGAGAAAGAGAAAGAGCTGTGCTCCAACAAGCTTGCGAGCCGGCAGGAGTCTTGTCTCCAATGCGACATCACCACGGGCATGACAGCACTCCACCGCCTTTGCCAGTTCTGCTGCTTGGCGTGGCATCTCAGGATGTGGACGGTAAGGGAATTCACACCTAGAGCAGCGGAGTCTCTAGGGGCGTGGGTCCGGGAGGCAAGGATCGAAAGCACTATTTTAACATCTGCACAAAGCAGGGCTCTTCTTCGACACAGACGCCATATTCAACGGGCCCTTTGGTTGGACCCTCATGACTGCTTGAGGATAATGACCTCTCCTTTACTTTTATCATGTTTTTTTTATAGCCAAACTGGAAATCAGAATGAAATAAGATGCTCTAAAATATAATTTTCTAGTGATATAGGGCTCGCCAAATGATTTAGAGGAGAAATGAAATTCCCGACCTGAAAGGTACCTGGGATGAGTTTGTGATCGCTAAAATCAAAGAATAATTTTAGGAACAAATGGAGGTTATAAGCAGAATAGATTATTGGGGGAAAGAAAGCACCTGTCCGAGAGAAGGACAGGAGGGGTCCCCCCAAGCAGGTGGTCTCTTCCAGGGACTTTTATAGAGGAAAACCATGTGGTGAGGTGGGTCTAAGGTGGTAGAGAACATGGGAACTTGCTTAGGTGGGCATGAGGTGGAACAAAACTATGGTCAGCCAATGAGATTACAAGCACCATTGCTCAGGTAAAATTGATTATATTGAAATCAAACAGGGAAGCAAGTCACATAGCAAGGGGGCATGAATACGGAACAGGGTCTCTTCCTTTGGGGTTTGGGTTAGTGACTCATTTGGGCTCTTTCAAGGTGATTGATACTTATTTAGATTATCAATCGCTGATGCCCATTCCTAGGGAAGTATGTGGCTACATTTGTTTACTCCTTTGTTCAAGGCCTGGCCCATGAAGCGGGGGGGGGGGGGAGAAGTACTGTCTGTCTCTTCCATAGTTGCAAAGTCACCTTGTCTTCCATGTTGGTCTCCTTAAGGGCCTGGCCTATAATATTTCTACCTAATTCAGCTGCCTACAACGTTAGTATAGCCTGAAGAAATGGTATGGCGGTGGCCGAAATGACACAATACTTTTTGACATAGGGATCTTGTACCACATTTGTTGGAACAGTACCTAGACCTTCTAAACTGAACTGTGTGTTAGTTTCTGAATATAGAAATGTAAACTTCGGTTGTTCAGTACAATTCTTTTATATAAACTCCTACAACACTTGTGTAGATTCTTTGACTATTACTTGGACTCTATGCAGAAATGACTTTGGTTCTGCCTTTCCATTTGTATAATTTTGTATCCTTTTACTTACTGCGGTCAAGAATCTCTAGTACAAGATTGCTTGAAATTGGTAACAGCAGGTCTCTTTGTCTTATATCACAGATCAAAGAGTGTTTTTTTATTACTCAGAAAATGTTTATTGGATAGCCTTCATCAGGGGAAAAATCATTTCTATTCTTTCTAGTTTGTCATGAGCTGTTTTGCATAAACATGCCTTAACTTTATGAAATGATTTTTCTGTATTTTCCTACATGGTGAATCGTAGTAATACCTTGTCTAACATTGGCTCAACCTTCCACTTCTAAGTGAGCTCAAATTATCTAATTCACACATTGTCTTATTGCTGGGACAAAATACCTGACACCCAGAATTAAGGAAGAAAGGGACTGAGTATATTCTACTAAAATAATTTGTGAATTTTCATATTCAAATGCAGAAACTTTCATGACTATAACTTCACAAATTAAAAATCACTTTGAAAGTGTCTTTCTGCTTGAGCATCATAAATGTTCTGGACAGAGCAAACTAATTATAGAATATGAATAGACTTCCATAAATACTACTGACATTTTTATGCCAATTGTTATGTAATTGAAGACCCAGATGTTCCCGAGTTGTTGTATGGAAACAACAAATCAATTTGGCAATTCAGTTCACACTCATGATGGTCTTTGTGACTTGTCAAATTACATTTCCTATTTAGCTGTGCTCAACTCTGTTTTCTTAAATGTAGTAACTTGGAACTGGCTAAAGGGACAAGCACCAGGAGAAACTCTGTCCTTTACTCAAGGAAAGAATATGCTAGTGATCATTGGAAACTTTCTTTAGTAAAAGGTAAAAGATTCATACAATCAGAAGAGAAACCAGAGTACTGAAAACTTTCATTCAAGTTCAAAACCTCTCTCTTTTACTTCTCCTTACTTTGAAGATCTTTCTGAATGCTGCTTGATCCTGCATACCTGGCATAAGTCTACTTGGTCTTGATGTAGAATTGATTTTGCAAATTGTTGCTTCACTAATCGTTCAATTTATATGTCTTTCAGGATAATATGGTGCAGGCACATGTACCATGTAACATTTCTGCATTTCAGGTTCCTTATCTGTAAGTGGCTTTAATAACAGTACTTAAGAACTTTAAGAGAGCTCACACACAAAAATAATTGAGCAATGCCTGCCATGTGGGAAGTATTCAGCCAGTGCTATTGTGTTAATATTGTACTTGGAGATTGACTAGAATTACTTCTCATTTACATCATGAACACATTTTTTTTCAAATAAAGCCATAAAAGTAATTGGAATTTAAAATAAATACATACACTAACTGTGGGGTAATTTAGCTTAAAGTTTGTCCTAACTCTGGTGGCATCTTCTGTTGGCACAGTAATTCAGAAATGTTCCTGGGGCCCTGGCAAAGGGGTGAGACACTACTTCTCCACGGTGAGACAATTTCTCTGCCAGCATCTCCTCCTATACCAAGCACTGAAATCTAGAGATGTTGCTCTGTAGGAACTCCTATCTTTCTCAAATGTCTTATTTCTTTATTTTATCAGCTTATGATGAACGCATTTGATTCCACTATTCTAACTAATCGCCACTCTTCAAATCATAATCATCATCAGATGAAACATGAATATGGTCTCTTCTGAGTTCGCACTGGCTGACCTTGCGTGCTAAGATGTCATTGCAGTATTGAGACTCTACATGGACATTAGACAATAAATTCCTGGGAAATAAGCTCTTTCCAGAGTAACTGGAAATCCTATTTTCCAAATAGCTTGAAAAATTGGACACACCTTGTAATACACTTACCTTGAAGGCAACAACCCGTTGGCTTTCTCACTTATCACCTGAAAGTGTCCTCTTTAATAAAGACTGCAATGCAGATCTACACTCAGATGGTGTTTGCGATTATCTCACTTCACTAAACTGCAAACCTGATTATTCTCCCAATTAGAACAGCAGTGGGTGCCTGGTTCTCAGCAAGACACATGGAGGGTCTTGAATGACCAAGATTTCATTTCTTTTTCAGAATGTTTTATACGATTCAGTAATCAGTAAAATTGGTTCCTCTACAATGGGCCTCCTCTGTCATTAGTGCGAATTAGCAAAGTTCTATTGCTTTAAAAAAAAAAAAAGTAAAGTGGTCTATTACCATGAATGAACTTGCTTTATAATTTCTTCTTTTTTTTTCTGTGAAGACTTCTTTTAATTTTCAGGAGGGCTTTTATGCTTTTGTGCTGTGAATTAAATCACCATTTTATGGGTTTATCCTTGCCCAGGAAGGAAGAAAATCAATCTTTCATTAAATCTGTAAAACCAAAAATCATGCTAACAAAGAGGACCATAGGTCTGGCAGACTCAGTGGTCCACCCTAGGTAAGATGGCCAAGAAAGTGTTGCTCCCGACCCTCCAGAGATGCTCTAGATTTCCTTCATGGGTGCTCCATGCATTACTTTAAGGGTTCTAAAGCAGCATAGACATGGTGATAGTGCTTAAATAGCTGCTCAGTCAAGGGTGTCATGATATCTAAAGTTAGATGTCAGATGTTGTGAAATGTGACATACACAATCTCGGTGAAACCAGTAACATGGTTCTAGGGCTACCGATTCTGCAAGCTCAAAAGTGGCTGGGAGAGCCCACCTCAGGGGTCCTGCTGCACTGCAGATATTGACCATGGCCCGCAGCCACAGAGCTCTGAAGGCCAAGAAGATGGGCCACAGTCCCTGTGTCTGTGTCATGGCTGAGTCCCTGGGCTAGTTGTCTTACTGGGTTTTGGTTTTTTCAGATATATTCAGCTGAGAATAAATACCCTCAAGAGGCTTCCCTGAGGCTGCAGAGAAGCTCACTACAAAATTAATTTAAAATGAAGCCTTCCTTGTGGAATTCTTCTGAGAATTAACTGAATTAATTCCCATGAAAACTGAAAAGAATTGCCTGAAACGTACAGCATATTGAAGAAACATTATTCCCTGTCACCAGCATCATCACTGTCATTGTCCTTCTCTTCCTTAACACCTTTAGAAAAATAAACTACTGGCAGCAAGCCTGCAGGCAGACCTGGGGATCAACTGCAGCCCTCTGCCCCCTCTAATCTGTTTTTGTCACTCCACCATCTCCTCTTACATCACCCTCAGGATGTCTTTCTCCAGAAATCAGCTCTCACCTCTCTTACAGTTCTGGTAGCTCACAATTTTTGTCTGCAATGTTCTTGGCTTGCCATTTCAGAAGGCATTCTTTGCCTCCAGACACACTACTAGTCAGCAGCTTCCCCTCCCAGGAGGGCACCAGTTGCCCCTATTTGCCTTTCTGCACCAGTCCATGGGTGGTCCGCTATCAAGTCTTGGACTGACTCCCCTTGGGTGTCAGTCCAACTTTGGTTCAACCAGCTAAGGGCAGTTTCCTTGGAAAGAGATATACATGGAGCAGCTCCAAGTCTTGGTTTTCTTGGTCCTCTTCTAAACCATAATGGTTGAGGATGGAGCAGGAGACACTGGGCATGCAGATGGCCAGGGCCAGCAGGATGGAGGTAGGAACTGGAGACGGGGCTCATCTGAACTCGCAGCTGGAGGTAGCTGGTCTCAAACTGGAAAAGTAGAAAGAAATTAAAATTAAGCTTGATGCTATATGACCAGTTGACAATGCTCTGCTAACAAGGAAACTGACCCAGGAAGCATTGTGGAGTTTCCATATGTGCGAAGGACCCTTATTGAGATTCTCCATATTGTCCTCCAGTGCCATAGAGCAGTTTCTATATAATAAGAATAAACATTATTACTATTATTGTCATAATAGTCACCATCTACTATGTGACAGGACCAAGTCCTTCCCATGAGTTTCCTAAGTAGGTCTCACAACTCTGAGGCAGGAAAGGAGATTCTCAAGATGCCTCCTGCCCTGTATGCTCCAGACATGGAGGAACTTGAACAAATACAAGCCAGAAACCACAGGGGATGCATGTGCTCAACATCCGCTCTAGATATAGATTTTATTGTCATCACTCATAAAGAGGCAGCTAAGACATAAAAGCAAAGAGATACTCATAAGCAGGTGTTGGTGACATACATTAGCAGTCAACTGTCTGGTGTCAGAGTTGGAACACCCTAACTTACAGGTTTCAGAGCTCTGAAGAATTACACTTGTGCCTGAAGTAATCAGAGCTAAGGTAAGAATGTACGCATGAGGCCCAGTGGTCGCTGGACTGGGGAGGGGCCCAAGGGCACATTGCTTTCATGTCCCCAGCATGGAAGGTAAAAATGCTACTTCAAGATTGACTACCGCAGCAATATATGTGTGTCCATGTTTATAGCAGCCCAATTCTTCATAGCTAAATCTTAGAAATAACCC
>NDGN011306521.1:0-15364 GCA_002564285.1 Tympanoctomys barrerae
ATTTGAAACTGTCTCATTGCTATTTGTTTATCAATAAAATTATGGGAAAAAATAAAATAAAAAGATATTAAATGTCAGTAGCAGAGGAAAAAATATTTAACATCAGTAGCCACCAGTTAAAGGCAAACCTGCACTTCAGTGAGAGACTACTTCATTTCCACCAGTAAGTCTGAGTATAACACACATTGCCAACGGTATGGAGAAGGTATAAGCCTTACACGCTGCTGGCAACAGGGTAAAATGATATAGCTACTTTCCAAAACAGCGTGGTAGTTACTTAAAGACTTAATCCAGTTACCATAAGGCCCAGCAATTCCATTTCTAGGCTGAGACTCACAAGGAAGGAAACAGAAGTCCACACAGAAGCTTGTACTCAAATATTATAATAGCAAAATTAGAAACAATCACACTTAGTTTTCATACTGAGTTTAAGGAACAGTGGTGCTTCCACGGGAGTGAAAGATACCATATTTAATGTCATATTAAGTATTCTAGTAAATACCTGAATCAATTCCTGTATGTGGTTTCAGGTACTTATTAGAATAAGAGCTTAACTAAATTGTTGATAAAAATCTCAACATAAAGAAATGTAGAGGGAAAGAATAGGTTTAAATTGAAGGTTGAGATGAAATGTTGTTCTGAGTTTAGCTGCTTAAAAAGCATATGGGTAAGCAATGGGAAAGAGTACTAACCCAATTCTTATTTCATTTTTGGAGTAGCTTGTACACTGGTACAACTTGATTTATTATGATTTTTTTGATTTATTATGATTTTTATTTTTTTATTTTTTATTTTTTGGTGTAACCGGGGATTGAACTCAGGCCCTCGCGCTTGCCAGGGAAGTGCTTATTCCACTAAGCCATCTCTCCGGCCCCCAATTATGATTTTTAAAAACTGCATTGGAGCATTCTGTTTCCAACCCCATTGGAATTGTCTGTTGACTAAATCATAAAAATGTGGAATGAATTAATATTCATACTATAATTTATAAAGCCCTATAAACAGTAAGACATTAATTTATAGGCAAAAGTGCTTCTTGAATCATATTTACTTGGATTTTTAAAATTCAATAATTAGTATCAAGAATTGAATTCATCTTATCACTGATATGATCTGAAAATTAAAGGTATCCAGGAAAAACTGATATTTAACATCCAATTCTTAAGAATTTGCATCTGTCCTGCACTTGCTTAGTTGCATTCTGTCCTGCACTTGCTTAGTTGCATTTTATGTGCCAAGCCTATCCTTTTTTTTTTTTTTCCCCCCGGAACTGGGGATTGAACTCGGGTCCTTGCACTTGCCAGGGAAGTGTTTATTTCACTGAACCATCTCCCTGGCCCTGCCAAGCCCATTCTAAGCTCTTCAAAAACCACTGACCTATTTATTTTTCTCAATAATCTTAGGTGGTAGACAATGTATTCTCTCTATAGTGAGGCTGAGACTGGATTAAGTAATGTACTCTACACAACTAGTAAAGAGCAGAGTCAGAATTGAGCATGTTGGAGCCGGCGAGATAGCTCAGTGGTCTAAAGTGCCTGCTTAGGCAAGTGTAGGCAGGTATAGGGAACTGAGGTTCAATCCCTGGCACCACATGCCATACCAGCCCTGCCCTCAGGATGGGTTGAATTGGCCAGAAAACACAAAAAACAAAACAAAACAAAACAAAACCAGAATTGGGCATGTTGCAGTCCAGTTCTTGAGTCTGTGCTGTAGCCACTGCTGTTAGCCACTTCCTCCTGTTCTTCATGATGTCACAGCCTTGCTTATAACAGACCTCAGAGCCTGAGGCCACACCATAGAGCAGAATAAGAACATTTCTACCCAAAAAAGTTTCCAAAGGTGGGATGCATTCTTTTATTTCCAGTTTCCCTTGAAGCTCAAAGTCTAGCAATATCATTTTAGAATTCAGGCCAGTTTAGAATGTTCAAGGAAATTTATTCATTCTTCATTTAATAGATAAAGAAATTAAAATTTAAAGAGATTTGGTGATCCACAATTTTTTGCTGTGAATTTTTTCCCCCTGGAGTTACTAATTGGTGGATGTCAGTTAAGCAAGACTATTCACTAAACTCTTTTTTAAGGACCTTCTTAACATGTGTCTAGCTATATGGAAAGGAATATATTAGATATTATAATACGTATTTTTTGCAAGTGCCATAATAAGCTATATGATGTCATATAAAATAATTTTTTTTCTAACAGGGAGAATTTACTACGATAGACAAAAACTTTCAGAGTGACTGTGGATGTGTACAGTATCTTTGTGGTAATTATTTTAAAAACTTTAAGATAATAAATATATTGTTATCTGCTATTCACTATTAGAAAATTCAGAATGGTTTTGAGTGATACAAACATTAAGCTAATTGTCAACATTTAAGTAAAAATATACTGCAACTTTTCTTTTATAATTTCTCAAAATGTTCCAAAAAATTTGATAATGGGACAGAAAAATGAAAATTTTCAGAGGCTTATCAGAATTTTAAAATTAGAAGAGTTCTTTTTAGTGTCTATATTTAATTTTTAAGATAGACAATATGTGAAAGTATGAGGGTATATTTGTCTACTGTTTGTTATTATTGAGGTTAACATTGTAAATAATAAATACAGTTGATTTTTCTGTAAAATAATGACCCTTCATATCAAGTATTAGTGGGTTAATAGATAACAATTTGTTTAATGGCTTAACTTTTGTGTTTTTGTATGAGAGAAAGTTGAAGCTCAGTGTGGGAGTGATAGGAGCTTTTGATTTCATCACTCTCCTAACATGACTATTTTACACTAAAAACTTAAATCACTTTTCTCTAAATTGATAATTAAAGTGATGAGGGCAGGGGAGATGGCTCAGTAGAATAAGCACTTGCCTGGCAAGCGCAAGGACCTGAGTTCAATCCCCAGTTCTGCCAAAAAAAATATATTGATGAAATGTTATTGATCTTTTCTTGAAGAGGCCTACTACAGCTGAGTTAGATTCCATTCGCTGACTCCTTCAACGGTGGTCCTGTTCGGTCTCAAAGACGGGGCAGCAAGTGTTTGCCTATTTTCCTGCGATCACATCTCTTTCTAACCTGTATAAAATAGTGCTTTTGGGGGAAGTTAGAACAACTGATTCTACAGATAAATTTTATTATATGTTAAGAGATAAATGTGCCACGTTCATTATTAAGTAAACACTTGGGTTATTACCAGTGTATGAATAAAACTCTTATTTGATCTCAAAACATTGAAATGAAAACATCGGCTTTTGTATAAATTCCACTAACTAATATTGAGCTCAATATTGTGTTCTCTTGTTGACATATGTTTTCTATTTTTAGAAAAGGATGATGTGTGTGTATTTCAAGAAGTGTCAGTGCTGAATCCTGGACAATCTATGATAAAGTATTTGGAAGGGGACTTTTGTCATACTATAGAGTGTCTGGAAGAAAAAGATAATCACACAGGCTTTCACACTTTGAACTTTACAATGGTGAATTGTTCAAAAACTTGTGATGCTGTAAGTATTCCTTGTAAGTTGTTCTGGTAAGAGTGAATCTACATTTGGCAGCTACTAGTTTGAACTATTAAATATTCCCTGATTTAAAAAAATTATTTTTATTAAAAAATAAACTCAAATAGTTCTTCAGCAGCCTACTATTTATCTGTTTCTTGTATCTTCCTGTTTATTGTAGATTTCTACTTTCTTAGGATGAGCTTGAGCTTCAGGATTTTATTATTTATAGCTTGACCGCTTGCCCAAAGTTGTTACATCTACTTTATGAATCTTTGCATGTTAAGGTTAACATCTACTGTATCTCTGTTATGGCCATATAAAGTATTATTTGGCTCTCTATAAATTTAATCTTAGAAATGCTTATAGCTGTTTGGAGAGAATGTATAGTTATGTAGGAAAACACCTTGAGAACTAATACATTGAAATATTGGGATTGTTTTGTGGCCAACTTAATGTCCTCTCACTCTATGCAGCACCAGGTGTACGCTGCATCTCCGAGTGATTATGATTGCTGTGGTACCTGTAAAAATGTGTCCTGCAAATTTCATATGGCAAACGGAACATCAGTTATATATGCGGTATGATTCCTTTGTTTCCTAACATGTACTTGTTGGAGAGTAGTTTTCTGTGCTATTTTCTAAAGATGACAATCTTGATTTAATAAACTTGGAAAACTATCATGCAAACACGCAGATCTAAACACATCTGCATGTGTAATAAACATTTATAACAACAGTTAGCATACAGAACATGTGAAAGTATTTGATAATTTCTGTCGTAAAACCTACATTTAGAGCTAGGGAGATGGCTCAGTAGAATAAGTGCTTCCCTGGCAAGCGCAAGGGCCTGAGTTCAATCCCTCATTCTGCCACCACCCCCCCACCAAATCTACATTTATATGGTTAACCAGAGTAATTTTAGTAGAGATCTTTCCCTTTTTCCTCGAATATAAGAAATTGGCTATGGGAAATCCTTATTTTTAATTATTACAAAAGAAAAATCAATAATTCTTTGAAAGTGCTAATTTTTATTTTCAGATAAATTAGATACTAATATATTTCTTGAATTTGAATATTTTGTATTCTTTTTAAAAAAATCCATTAGGAACAATACAGAATTTCACTAAACAAAATAATAGGAATTCAATAATGGTTGTTACAGTGCTTCATGTTGTCTTCAGATTAGGTGTTTAGATTGCCAGCTATAAACATGCAAAATTTGTCAAAAAAGTCATAAGAAATTAAAAAGTAGAAGAGAATAATTAATCATTAACTGCTCTCTTCAGTAGACTTAAACTTATAAATCATTTCCATTAGAAGATCATGACAAATAAAATGCATAGCACTGAGGCTGCTCCTAAGTTGAGATAGAATCTAGCGAGAAGAAAGAGGGCACAGTCATCAATGTCTCTTGACAGTTCACAGGGAATCTTCCAGTCAGAATTCGACCGTAATTTCAAAAAGCAGGTTTTGAAATAAAACTATAGATCAATCGTAGCCAAATAATTAGGTGATGATCATTATGTGAAAAGGGTTTAAGATAACTTTATTTCTAAATGGAAATTCTGAAATCAGGAACAAAAAAAAGTTAGACACGAACATTTTTTAAAGGAATAGGGCTAGATTTCAAAATAACTGTAAGGTGTACAGAATGAGGATCATAGGTCAATCGGCACTTATCCAAATATTTAGAAAAATTTCTGGTGATAGGAAGAATACTGAAAGATGAATGAATCTCAAGAAAGGAGGCATAATGTAGTATGGTTTGTTGTTTTACAGTTAATGAGGAAATACTAGAACAAGTCTCGTGGCACAGGGTCAAATTAGATAATTAATTTTGTAATAGAAGAAAATACTTATTTTCCTCATTTTCTTTATTGCTTCAATTCACGTTTATAGTTCAGCTTTATTGTATAATGTGTATATATGTATTTTCATTTTTTATAAATTTGACTATTTTTCCCCAGTGGAACATTTATATCACAAAAAGCTTTCCACATCTTGATTTAAATTTGATCCACTTGGGGCCGGGGTGATGGCTCAGTGGAATAAGCGCTTCTCTGGCAAGCGCAAGGGCCTGAGTTCAATCCCCGGTTCTGAAAAAAAAAAAAAAATTGATCCACTAGAGTCCAAAACAGTCTACTTAAAAAACCGCGGATTTTATCATACAGTGCAGTAACTTTTGCTTCTATTTTTAGGAGGGGAGCACCTGGCACCATAATTGCACCACATATGAGTGTGTTACCACTGACGAGGGGGCTGTGATTCTCAACTATAGCATGGTCTGTCCCCCTTTTAATGAGACGGAATGCAAAATGGTTTGTATTTCGCTTTATTTAAGAAAATTCTGTATTGACTTTATTTACAAATTATGCCTTTAATATTTTATGGGGTCATATTTCCATTGTGGCTTCTTTAACACGGTGAAAATTTTTATTTTCTTGCATAAAGAAAAGCTCTGTAATGTTTCTTTAGTTTACTATTTTGTGGTCTATGTGATGCTGTGAATTGATTGTTTCTTGGTTACCTCTAGGGTTTCATGCATAGATGTAAAAATTACTAAAAAAATTGTGGGTCAGCAAGCCATTTTGAAATAGATCAATAAGTTAAACAATTAAGTTAGGCTTTTTAAAATTCTTACTTAGGCGAATTTTTAATGCGTGCTTCTGACATTTACCTTAGTGTCTCTGGACACAGGTCACTGGAGAGCTGATTAGAGCTTTAGTTTTGCACTACCGATTCTCTAAACTCTTAGTAGAGTCTATTGGGAGAGTAGATTACTAAAAGTGACACATTTTTTTATTTTAAAAGGCTCTTTGTATTTTTATCTACTTGGCCAAGAATAATCTCTCAAGAGAAGTATAGAGAACTAGCATGGGGCCACTGATCCCCATCACCCCAAGTTACACACTTTGAATGATGAATTTAACCTCTGGAAAGGAACTGAAGCATCATCTTTTTCATGCTCATTTTATAAAATAAATTATTCTTATTTGAATTGCAATTAGAAAGTGATGGAAAGGAAACAGTAGTTACTGTCAGAATTCTAAAAACTAATCAATAAAATTTGATTTGTTTAGCCTTACACAAGAGCCATCCTGTGACATTGCATTATTTAAAATTTATGCTACTTCGATATTTAATTAAATTCAGAAACTCAATCTAAGTAATTTAGATGATTCTGAGAAGTTGAACAATATGATTTCAATTAAAAATAGCTAGTATTGCTTTTCCTTGGTAAAATATTTTGGAGTTCTAACATGATATGTAAGTAACAGTATTTTTGCACTTTTTCATATTATTAATGTCAAAAGAATTCAATCTTAAGAAAATACCTGCTCTTAAGAAATTTTGTTAGAAATGGTCCAAGTCCTGTCTTTTTCCCGTAAAGCCTTTATCCTAAGTGATTCAGGATAAAGATACTGGAAAAGTGAGTTTCACATTTCTATTGTGAGAAGAAACGCTGGGCACTACCTTTCTTAATTTTATTCCTTTTCTGTCTTCCTAGAATGAAGGGATTGTGAAGCTTTATAATGAAGGCTGCTGCAAGATCTGTAAGTGAAGACACATTGCACAAAATAGCTTCGTCAATTAGATATGATTGCTCAAGGAGATGATGGTTTTCTTTTACGATCCCATTTCTGTGATGTAACGAGAAATATATTCTATAAAGTATGGTATTTAAATGTCTTGTATCATACAATTGCTAATTTTGTGATTTATTTTTTGTCTATGTAGTATTTATTTCTGTAGTATATGTAAAATATTTCTAATTTAGATAAATTTTAATTTCATTGTTAGAAATTTTCTGTGGCATTTATCAATAGATTTTGGAGAGGATTTTAGTAGATTTTCAATTCGCAAGTGCACTGTTGTCAAATTTTCTTGGAACATGCTGAACTACTCAAAGTTGAGGTTGTGGTAACAATGACAATGGAACTCCAGTAAGAATATAGAGATGCAGCTTTCTGGACTATTTTGACTAAGTCTATGATTCTGTGCTTTTGGAAATTACTTTTAATGAATTTTGATTAAATCCTAAATATAAAAGTTCTTATCATTTTGATAACTAAAGCTACATAGATTTATTTTATATTTTTGAATTATATTTTATTTCATAGTGATTTTTAAATAATTTTAAGGACTCAAATAGAATGGAGGCATATTTGTATAGTCATTTTCCTCTTTAAGAAGTGCTTGAATGTATGCCAATATAAAAATAGAAGGTTTTGGAAAATTGGCATAAAAATAATTTAAACATTATTGGGATGCTTTTAGGAAGAAGGGCAAAACACCATTCAGATTAATAATGCATAAAATAGGCCAGGATTTTTAGATTAAAAATGGTCATATTCTCCTATAAGATTTCTGATCTTCCTGAAGGGATAACTCTCTTTTATATGTGAGAGTAGTTTTATAAACTATAACTGTAAATTCTTATTGAGTAGAATATTAAAATATATTAAAATAGTAATACTATGTAATTATATTTATGTACCCTTGGACATAGCAACAGCTTCTAAATCAGGACTCCTCCTAAGTTTGCTACACAATATTTCTTCCTCATAAAAATACTATGCAATAGGTTCTGAAAGTGCCCTGTTGTTTAGTGCAATGAGATTAAGTAATTTGTTCAAGTCAAGACTCTTGCAGCTAGTGATTCTGGGCATAATGACCAAATTTCATTTATATGGTGTGTGAAAAGCCAAATCCAACACATATGTGCACACTAGAAACAAGAAAAAGGGCTCCGTATGACATAGCTTGAGATCTCATATATCATAATAGTAAATTCTGGGGCAGCTAAAACAAAAAGAGTAGCTACAAGGAATTTATTATTACAGATCTGGAGGCTACAAATCCAAAACAAAGATGTTGAGAGTTGGTTTTCAGTGAGGGCTCTGGATGGCTCTTTGTATGTTCACACAGGGTATTTGGGGTGTGTGCACCACCCTTTAAGTGCCCCCTTTATTAGACACCAATTGTATTGGAGTAGAGTTCATCTAATGATTTATTTTCATTGATCACCACTGAAAGGACCTTGGGTCCAAATAAAGTAACGATGTTCTGAAGTACTTTTGGAAGGTAAAATTCAATTGATAAGAGTTCCATTGCTTTGGTTTTATGGATATGTATACCTGTGTACTTATGCATTTTAATTACTGGTGGTCTTAGAGACACATATTAGTTAAAATTTTTATGTTCATTAGAAACAAGCAAATTTTCATTCATATTCTCTACAAATGTAAACTAATGTGCTTCACATTGTAGCACAAACTAAAAGTGGAGTTTAGCTCTAGAATCTAAAGAAGTTTACATTTAAAACATTTTTCTTCTTGTTCTTACCATCTCCTCTGAGTCTTATGTGAGGTACAGGCACAGAATCAGGCTGCCATGTTAAAATTCTGGTTTTCATAACCCCATATTAGTTACTAGACAAGTGAATGAGTGTCTTTAGTTTATGTGAAAACAGACTGGAGGATCTGTGCAAGTGACCTAATACACCTCCACTCATTCTGACAATCGATTGATATTCTTAAGACTTGCAGGTAGTACCACAAATAATCCTTATAGAGGAGAGTGGTGGAGCTTCTGCCACAGAGGAGGAATATGAAAATTCTTAGAAACTGGTCTCATTAGCCAGTGATGGATTTAGGCTTCTCAGTTTCCTGACCCCAGGATCTTGAAACTCGTCCAAATTTTGGAAGTGCAGAACAACCACAATCTATCTTGTAGGCAAAGATGTGAAGTAATTTCTGCTTTGATGTTAGGGAATCATTTTCTGCAGCCTGGGTCACCAAGATGTGTTGGAGAGACTGTGGAGGTTGGACACTTCACAGGTGCCATAGAAAATGGGTAGCAGTAAGGTTTCTGAGAGATGAATAGGAAATGACTCTTGGCAACAAGAAATTTACCTCCGAATTTACCTAAGAATAAATGAATTCTCAGTTTCATTCAGTGAATGAATTGACTTATCAAATAGGTTTTGTTTGATGCCTTCATATGTCGGATACCCTTGTAGCTCCTAGGACTAGTATACTGAATGAAATAGTATATAATTTATAGTGCATATTATCAAGAAAAGGGTAAGAATGACAAATATATATTTATGTGTAAAGTGATGATAAGTTTGAAGAAAAATAACATTGAATGAACGAGATTGGGAATGACAGTCACTGGGTTGCTAATTTAAGTGGGAGCTCATGGCTGTCTCTTTGATAAGGAATTAGTTGAGTGGAGACTCAGTGTCCTGAGGCAGCCATCTAGGAAGTGAAGAGTGTTCAAAATAAAGGATATCACAAAATGGCTATAATACAGGAAATGCAGGAAGGAAAATGATAGAAAAGAGGGGAGGGGAGGTAACTGAGGTCATGGTAGATGTGATTTCTTTCTGGACTTTTTTCTTCTTGGACTTGCACAGGAACAGATGGGCTAATGAGGTCATTAATTATGGGATGAACATTCACAAAGCACAGCACAGCCCATGTTCCCCAGATTGCAGTGAGTCATGGGCTGTGCGAGTGTGGAGCAGTTAGAGAAAAAGAAGACAAAGTAGAGTAAGAGATGGAGGAAGAGAAAAGTGAGTTAAAGGAGACAGAGCGCTGGATTGGATCACTTGCTTCTGAGAGGTCAAGCACGATGAAAACTGAGGTGTGACCTTGAATTTAGTCATTTGAGGTCATATTTCAAGCAAATTCAGCTACTCATTTCTTTTTTATCCCGAGTAATCACCTATGTCCACTTCAGATGTTGAGATTGTACACAAACATTTATTTTAAATAAGTATTGCATAACTAAACTAATTGGAAATACAATTCTGCCCTTTTGCAAGCAAGGTTGATTCATTCTGAATCAACAGAATGATTCAGTGACTTTCTTAGTGTGAGAAAGCAAGTTAGAGACAGAGTGAGAGAATGACCTGGTTTTTCACCTCTGACTCAGCAAATACATCCACTGTCATGCAATGTAAGATGCATTCTCTTTGAGGTGTTATTAGGCAATCACCTATCAGTCACAGGGGGATTTTGCTGTATTACGAATGATTACAAAAGGTTTTCATTTAAAAACATAAAAAGTCATTGCAGGGCCATAAACTACCCATATGTTTCAGTATGTTTATTAAATACCACAATTGCATTTGTCATTGTTACATTAACATACAGTGAGACCCTATGACTTTAGACTCTTCATTTTAATTTTTTATTACTATATGTTTGCAATAAATAATGCAGCATCTTGGGGAATGGGTACGTAGAGCTGTCACATCTTGACAATTTGTACTCCTCCTTCTCCTCTGTCCTCTCCCTTCCTCCCTGGGTCATCTCCATAGCCTATTTCCATGCTTCATATCTTTTTTTAAACATGTATTTTGTTTTAAAAATTATTTATATTTTGAGTTTCTCATATTGGAGAAACTATGCAATAGTTCATCTTCTGTGTCTTATTTATGTTACTTATTAGTATTATGCTCCTAAGATTCATCTATTTTCCTATGACTCAATTTCATCCTTCTTTGTGACAGTGTAGTACTTCATTGTGCAACTATACTATATTTTCATTTTATATATTTTATGTTTTATATTTCTTATTTTATATATTATTATGTATTTTCTTATACATATTATGTTTCATTGAAAATATTATTTTATACATACATATAAACCACAAACAGATTGATGTTAGCACTATTATAGGAATGGGTATTTTTTCTTTTTTAGGAATGGGGTATTTTTGACTCATGCTAGTTATTCTAATACAATAGACAAAAATCCAAATGAGTAAGTAGAAAGCTAGAAAATGTAAGAATCTATTTAAAAGACAACAATGAATATTAAAATATATAGGAAGAATATGGAATATATTTTCATATGGAATCACATTATACTTATCAAGTTTCAAATTTAAATATGTTCATGTATAAAATTAAGGAATAATTTTAGTTAGGCCTTTTGATGAGTAAATACATTCTATATTTCATCAGGCAAAAGAGAAGAAAGAATGTGCCAGAAAGTCATCATTAAATCAATCATAAGGAAACAAGACTGTGTAAGCCAAACCTCTGTAAGTAGAAAAAATATCATTTGCTACAAGAAGAATGTGTTTCCAGAGTGTATCCCACCAACACATACATGTATGCCAACATACAATACTTAACTTTGAGAATACCATATTATATTAAATATTCTGTTGGTGAAGAAATATGATATATTCTTTAGATGAGTAACCATAATAATGATGAATAATAATTGTAATCCAGAGAGATGGAAATTAAATCTAAATATACTTGACTACCTACTTTTTTGCTGGTACAAGGGATCAAACTCAGGACCTTGCGCTTGCCAGGCAAGCACTTATTCCACTGAGCTGTCTCTCCAGCTCTTTCTTTTTTAATTATGCAATTTCATGCAGCACAAACAGTGCTGGTTA
The DNA here is from genome assembly GCA_002564285.1 of Tympanoctomys barrerae. Lineage (NCBI taxonomy): Eukaryota > Metazoa > Chordata > Mammalia > Rodentia > Octodontidae > Tympanoctomys > Tympanoctomys barrerae. Next base: position 11,920 of record NDGN011306521.1, read on the forward strand.
TGGCTTTGCCCCTTTAATTTGACTTGTCTGATTATGTGGTCCACTTAAGTCATGATACAGTACAGTTGCCTTGTTTGTTTTTTGGTCTTTTTTGATTTTACTGTATTTTTTGGTTGAATTATTTTTTTTTAGGGGTGGTTTATTTTTTGTTTTTGGTGCCGAAGACGAAAGTCAGGGCTTCCAGCTTGCTAAGCAATCATGGTACTGCTGAGCCAAATCCCCAGCCCCAAGCCATGATATAATATAGAGGGTAGCAGAATTATTAGATATGGCTAATGTGTTAAATGTAACTTTTTAGTTATGTTTGTATAGTTCATATTTTGAGTTATATCAGCATTGCTATGTTGGACATCACCACAGTACATTCCATTGACTTAGTGGGTTAAAATTCAACATTCATTGGTGGTAGCAGATTCCACTGTCTTTTACCTGTACAAAATTGAGGATTAAAGCGATAATCAAGCAAGACTTGCTTTCATCTGACTTGATAGTAGAATCAAATAACATTCATTGTTAAAAATTTTAAGACTTTTTTTTTTTACCATTATTTCTCCTTACAGATAAATGTTGCCTCTTGCGATGGAAAATGCCCGTCAGCTACCATATATAACATCAACGTTGAAAGTCACCTAAGGTTCTGCAAGTGTTGCCGTGAGAACGGAGTGCGCAACTTGACTGTCCCTCTGTACTGCTCCGGGAATGGAACTGAAATTATGTACACTAGGCAGGAACCTATAGACTGCACGTGCCAATGGAATTAACTTGTCAGACTCCAGGATCTCTGGCCAGTATCATAGTGTCAAATACAGTTAACCTTTGTCACTATTATTTAGACACTTGGCCAATGTGTACAGCTTAATAATGTGTTTTTAGACAACTGGAATACGGCCCTTTAACTGTTAGCATAAAACCTACACACTTTAGTGGCAAGATTAGATGTTTTGCTTTGTTTCAGAGAAGAAAATTATTTCAAGTTGTTCAGCTATAACCTTGCAATATTGTTATTCAACTGAACCATGGTATACATCTGGAATTTTTTATCAAGTAGAAGACTATTTTTCAAAATTCCTTAATTTTTTTCTCTTTTCTTGTTTTTGATTTTCAAAGTCTACCCATGACTGTCCAAATGAAGATGTTGTTTAATATCTGCTACTTAGTTGATAAATGTAATCAAGTAAAATTTGACATCTACTTGGCCATTGAGTTTTGTGCTTAAAGACAGATTAGAGAAGTTTTAGATAACTTAAAACCTGAATGGATAGGATGTTACTGCAAATTGTTTCCATTTGGTGGGTTTAGCAAGTAACTGGAAAAGCTGTCTGATTTGTACCAGTTAATCCATTGTAACAATGCAGTGAAATTACATTAGCAAACTTGAGTTTTAGATCTTTTATTTTAGTCTTATGTTCTTTGATTTTGAACAGTAAAATATCTGTTACAGAATCTGTTAGTCTTAGTTTGCATTGGCTAGAATAAAAGTTTTGAAATTCAAGTTATTTTTTACAAACAACATAATCTAAATAGTTATCTCAATAAGTAGTAGAGAAATACAGCACCAGTTGGTAAATACAGGAGGCAGGTTTGAACATTTATTTTTTTATATCATTAAAACTATTAAATACGCTATTATTATTTAACATTTGTGTAGCTACATGCTGTCTCATTGACATCTGATTTTTAAGATGTATTAACATGCTAATTAAAGCCAAGAGCTATTTTGCTGTTAATGATGCTTTGTTAATGAAGAGTGAAATAAAGTTATATGACTATATTAATAATTTTACAATTGGATGCTGCAGTTTTTAAATACAGTAGATTACAAGTAATATATCTTTATGATCTTTGCAAATTTCCAAGTTGTTTTCCACTTCAAGCAAATAATTATGAAAATTTCTCCTTCAGTGGAGAGAGAATGCTATCTTTTGTGCAATTATAAATATCAAAACAGTTCAATGTCAATAATAAAACAAGCAAATGACACTGAAAAATAATGTTTTTCTTAATAAGCTAGGTGACTTGATTTTCCATACCAGTGTTTCTACTGCAAAATCATACTCCCTAGAAAGATTGCAACCTGCTAATATTTTGGATTTTTACAGTGACTTAAAATGGGTGAAAGAATTACTAATTGATCTGCAAAGTCCTGGTGTCCACTGTCTATAAGTATGATTTATCTCATCTGTATATAATGTGAATTTCTTTTCAAAATAAATATATTAATATCTTTGATTCTAGTTATCACATAGATTGAATTAAATATTTTTATTTAAAATATTACCATTTTACTTAAGAGCAGAAATTATGTACCTCAAGTATACTATATAATGTCTATTGTCATCCATTTTATTTTTACTTTGCAAAATACCTGTTGTTAAATTAAAATATTAAATGATCTTTACATCTCTTTTTTGAGAAAAGGGAAACATTCTCCTGGAACTTTATTAATATGACAAATGGCACTGCAGGCCTGCCATGTACCTGGCACTATTCTAAACTCATGAGACACAGGTGAAACACAGCAGACCTCGTGCCCGCTCTCAAGTTCTTGCAACTTATATTTTAGGAAGAAATCAAACCTTAATCAGTCATGCATATGAGAGCTGTCAGATGGTGATGCCATTGCTCTCATGGTACCCAAAACTGAAACTGAGGAAAGAGGTGGTATGGTGGGAGAAGATTTGTATAAAACATTTAAAGGCAAGCAAGTAAAAGACACAAAGGCAGGGAAGTAAAGTTCCTGCTAGCTAGAAGGGGTTCAATGGGGGCTCCTTGATTAGAGAATTTTAAGGGATTTAGACCCATACTCAGGCCAATGTGTAAACAGTATAATCTCTAATCTACAGGAGGCTATATGTTTTTAGAGTCCAGCCTCTGCAGCGTTCACACAGAGTCCATGTAGGACTCATGCGCCCTTCATCCAGTGGCTTGGCTCATCCTGATATGGGTAGGTCTTAGATAGGGGAAAGACACCTGGTGGATCTTTTTCTGAGATTCCTGGAAGGTTGTAACTCAGTAGACTCCTTTTTGTGCTTCCAGACTCCATTTTTTTGGGACACTTTCCTTTCTGCTTGATAGACTCTTAACCCCTATTTTGCCAATTCCTATTGAATCAAAGCTGACCAGAATGCAATCTAAAAAAAAGAGAGCTCCTGAGTCAGCAGAGAAGGGCAAATGGATATTGGAACAATTGAGGTCACTTGGATAAAGAGCCATTTGGACTGATACTCCTCTGACATTACCATGAACTCTAAGCAAGTCAGTGTTTCTAAATGTTTATAAACAAAAGAATATAAAAATTCTAAAAGAAAGTAGGGAAAAATCCATTATAATTTCAGAGTGGAGATGGTCATTCTACTCTGACTCTGTCTAGGAGATTAATAAATTTAATAAACAAACAACTGAAAAGAAATTCTTTTTTTTTTTTTTTTTGGTGGAACCGGGGAAT
>NDGN011306528.1:0-11971 GCA_002564285.1 Tympanoctomys barrerae
CGCTGAGATCTGCTGGAGCTGAGTCAGCCAAGTTGACACAATGTATCAACTAACACAACTTCTTTGAAATTTAAAAAGTTTATCTAAACTATGATGTGTCTCGGTTTAGGGAGATAGCTCGATGGTGTAAGCACCTGCCTGTGAGCACAAGGACTCAAATTCAATCCCAATCCCTGGTACCATATGCCATATTGGCCCCAGAACCCTAGGCACAGCCATTGAAACTGGTGTGTGGTGCACCGCTGTAATCCCAGCACTGGTGAGCCTGAGACAGGAGGATCACTATGAGTCTGAGCTGCATAACAAGACACTGTACCAAATAAACAAACAAATAAATAATATAAAATGTGGTGCATCAACATGACTTACAAAATTTTTTATGACAGTATGAAAATGATATACACTCAGGAGAAACCGCAGATGGAATTTTGACCTTTTCCTAGGCTAGCAAATTCATGGTATAATAGTCTCTCAAAATGGGGGCAGTGGCCATGGGCCACAGCTGCCAGGCAGCTACAATAAACAGTTGATATTATGTAACACACTGTGTTGCTAAACTGTGATGTTTGGTAGATTACATGTATTAAATTAGCATACAAGAGTTTTAACTTATAATGGGTGTATCTGAATACAGTTCTATTATAAGTTGAGGAATGTCTGGATCTTTAAGTATGAAAAGATACAGACACACTGCGTAAAAAGAATAATTTTAAAATCATTAAAAAGACACAGAAACAGAAAAATGTTGTCTATCCAGGAATCTATAGGCTGTTTTATGCATTTGTACTCCAATTTTCTCCCAGACAAAATTTGAGGCTAAATACAGGACATTTTGGAGTAATAAGTAAAAGATAAAAATGGATGTGGGTAAAATGTAAGAAAATAAGCTTAACACTGAGGGTAGGGCTCCCAGACAGTAAATAGAACTAGACAGTATTTACTGAGATGGAGGCATGCACCACTTGTTCTGCAGACCCAGAAAGAAGAGTTATCGTTGTTTTGTAGTACATACCTTTCCACTATTCATTTAGTCACTAACAACTAATTCGCACAATCATTAATCATTCATCCATTATTTACTAAGAAAGTCCTAAGATGACAGCTAAAGAAATGAAGCTGAGTTGGTCCCCATTGCCAGGGTTCTCCAGTCTAGGAGAACTATAAATGAAGAACACAAGCTCATCATACAAACTAGAATCCAGTGATTCCAAAGGGTTGTGACACTCAAAGCACTGAAACTAAAGTTTGATCAACAGCTGTATTATTTGTTTGCTTTTTAATACAACTTTGTCAGTGCTGAGTAACTGAGAAGACTGAACATGCCATACAAATTTCTAACTGGCAGAAAATTTAATGCAACTTGCTCACAGCTGGAGTTACCAGCATTACACTTTAGCATCAAAGTGAAAAGCCCAGTGATAGAGCACAAGAGCTCTCTGCCATTATTATCCAAGTACTTAGCATGTACCCAGTACTAACAATGTACGAGGCTCCACGGTGCATGGGGGAGGAGACCAAGTTCTGGCCTCAAATGCTCACAGCTGTTTTGTAATCTGATAATTGTGCATGACAAACCTCAGACCATAACTCTGAAAATAGCATGACTGTAATCATAACAAAATGGAACAGCCATTGGCAAAATTTGTTTTCTAGTTATCACTTCCAGAAGGAATTCCATAACACTACTTGGGGAAGAGAAGAGAAAACTCAACTTTCTGCCACTAAACCTCAAAATTATCATCTGCATGCATTCTTTCTCCTCTTCTGTTTCAAAGTGTTCCTCCTGCCCACAGTGGATCCATTCCCACCTCCTTAGAGTCTTAGTTCTGGTCATTATTTAATTTTCTCCTTTATTTTCAACTTCTTTCTCCATCCGGATCCTTCCCCCAGCATTTAATACATTCAAGTCTTACTTTCATCTTAAAAAACAAAACAAAAACCATTGCCCATATGGTCCTCACTGCTTTCTTAGCTCACTTGGTCTAGCTTTCACCTCTGAAGTTGTTCCTTCCAAACGCCCTACTGGCTCCCCAGTTTTGCCACCTCATTGCATGTTTTAGTGCTTATCTTCCCTGACATCTGAGCAGCATGCAACATAGCTGACCAACTGCTCTCACTTTGGTTTTTCTGGGATATGATTTTTCTTTATTGTCTTCCCTACTTTTCTGCTTACTTCTTCCTAGTGTCTATTTTGGATTCTTCTTCTTCTGTCCAAACCATAAGGGCAGGTGTTCTTCCCAGAAGTGTTCCCTGATTTGCCTAGAATCCATGTTAGGACACCCTACAGTCAGTCATCTTTTGGTTCTTCTGACACAATGGCTACTGTGTGTCAAGAATATAACACAAGCACAACATCCATTTGCTCTGCTCTCATGAAGCTCATAATCTAATGAGACAATAATCAAATAATTACACAAATAAGTAAATAATTACAAACCATAATGCATACTATGGAAGAAAGGAGGGTAGAGCAATGAAACTATGTAACAGAAAAACATCAACCTATTTTCAATCATAGGGCAAGAGACATTGACATCAATTGTGGTGTTTAGTATTTGGGCTGAAATCTTAGAGTGAATAGATGTGTGACAGAGGGTATGAAGAGTGGTCCAGAAACAGGGACGGCACATGCAACTGAGGGATAGGAATCATGAGTAAAGGGTGATTATTACAAAATAAAAAACCCAGACAGCCCTTAGTCCATCCATACAAGTGCTCAGAGGGTTACCTGAAAAAATCGGACTCTACTGCAGAGCAATGAGAAGTCATTGAAGGATTCTAAATGGGGATGGTAATCAGAGTGGTAGTTAGAAAAGATAATTTTGATGCAGTGTAGAGATGAACTGGAAAGGGCATGCATAGATGGGGGAAGACCAGTTTTGTTATACTCTGGGTGAGAGAGAATTGGTTGGGGTGGCAAGGGCTTAATTTGAGAAACATTTAGGAGTTAAATGTGAGAGAGGCCCTACCTAGGACTTGAAAAGGATAAGTATAAGAATGACACAGAGATAAAACATCACCAAAGTGAGGCATTTTACTTTTTTATGTTAATTTTCTTACTTTGAACATTCAAAAACAAATCAATTTCTCTGAGATTCTGCTCACCTCCTGTCCCTTCATCTATGGGTCCCAGTGCCATAATTAGACTCAAATTTTCTGAATTATCCAAGACTCTCTTTGGCCTTGTACCCAATCCTTTCCCTCACCCCTATATCAGTAGCCCTTCTCTAGGTCAGTGATGGTAAACCTATGGCACACATACCAGGGTGGCCTGTTTGTATCATTGAAAGCTCGCCATCACCAGTACTAGGTAAATATTTCTACAAGTATTGTCCTAGAGAGACCACAAAATGATCCAAAGTGCCTGTCTTTTCTTTGGCTTTTATGGGCAAATAATGCAAAATTCCAGACGTTCAATTTTTTAAAAAATGGTAACCAACTGAGTTATAAAGGGGTACTAAAATTTGTTAGTCATAAACTAAAATTAGCTCTTAACTGGAGTTCACAGAAGACTCTAATTTGGTTTTCTACTTAGAAGTGTAGCTGCCAGCCAATGCTTGGCAATGATGCAAAACTCCTGCACATGTACACATGCAGCCAGTTGGCATTCTCACAGTTTTCAGGAAAGACACTGTTATTGGGGTATTGAGCTGGTTTTGAGCTGGTCATGGTTTATGGTGCCTGGCATTCATGCATTTTAATCACAAATTATAATTCATGGAACTCCATCATGGCCAATTTAATATGCCATGAGTTATTTGATTAACTCAGTTGGATAAGGGGTGCACCTCTCTAACTTTATTTCCTGCCACTTTCCCCCTCCCTTCCCTGCTGATCCAGAACATGTGTAGCAGGCTCTCACCTCAGGAACTTTACACATCTCATGCCATCTGCCTGGAACACTACTCAGCCCTACTCCAGACATCACATACCTGAGTCTCATTTCCTTCAGGTCTTGGCTCAAATGATATCTCTGTGAGGACTTCATGGCCACCTTATTTAAATGATAATCCTCTGTTTCCCTGAATTTCTTACTACATTTATCTGATTTTTTTTCTCCTTGGGCACCTTTCATCATCTGATATACAATATATTGTACTTACTTATTGATAATTTACCTCCAACTAAAAGACAAGCTCCATAAGAGCAGAGATTTTTTTTATTTGTTTTGCTTTTTGCTATATCCCCAATAATATCTGGCACAGAGTAGGCACATCATAAATAATTACTGAATGAGAATGAATACATCATGAGTATTTTTTTAACCTCTTGGTCTCCAAAACCTAGCTCTTAAGTTACTGATGTATGTGGTTCAGATTTGAATCATTCATAGCCCTATGGCCAAAGCAGATATAAACACGAGCCCAGGAAAAAAAAAACCTAACAGTGCATATTTCTTGTTATCTCTTCCCACTAGGTGCCTTTTTATATCGCTTCCCATCCCAGGCTCGCTCTTTCCTGTCTCTCAAATGCATGAAAATGAAACTTTCTGAAGAATAGCTCATGCACTTAGAATTTATATTCAACTGATTTTCTCAGATTTTCATATATCCCAGATGATGTGCTTGGTATACAGGAATCAAAAAAGAATAAGAAGACAGATCTGGTTCTTGCTATGACAGAATTGGTAATGTCAAAAGGCTTTCACTCTAACTTGCTTCCAGAAAACAGAATTAATCTTTCATAGGAGAATATGAAGGCCAAACTGAGACCTTAAGAATGAACAAGAGCCTATTTGTACAAGTGTGGTGATGCACTTCTGTAGTACCAGCATTGGGAGGCTGAGGCAGGAGGAATGCTCTAAGTTCAAGACCAGCCTGGGCTAAAGTGAGCTCAAGGCCAGTCTGAATTGCATAGCAAGACCCTGTATCAAAAAGACAAAAAAAAAAAAAAAAAAAAAAAAGAATGAGCAAGAGAACAGGCATGGTGATGCCACATATAATCCCAGCACTCAGGAAGCTGAGGCAGGAAGATCACCATGAGTTCGAAGCCAGATTGGTCCATATATTGAATTCAGCACCCGCCTGAACTACCAAGCAAGACCCTGACACAAATAAACAAACAAAGCAGCCACAACAAAAAATCAACAAGAGATGAAGGGGAAATTTTGAACCGAGTAGATTAAAGCAGGTACCAGCAGATTAAAAATATTGTACCAGGTGGCAGAATAACAGCAGCTTCAAAGGACTGTTATAGTTTCTGTCTAGTTGTCCCCCAAAAGCCTCATGCAGTCATAGGGCAGACTTCTAGAGGCTGTGATTAATTCATGATCCAACACTGGGATTATGGATGTGACTGCTACATCTGGCCTGGGCAAATAGCCTGGATACAGTATAAGAACAAGAGAGAGCTTTGCTCTCTGCCTCTTCCACCACAGCTACTGCCACTGCTACTTCCTTTTGCCCTTGCTAGTGTGATGTTTTCCACCACCATGAACTGCGGCCCTCTGCCATATGCCACTGGAACTTAATCCTGAGAGCAACAGGAACCACAGACAAATAAAATTTTAATTCCTCTCTATCCCCTAACAAACCCAATCCTGACTTTCCCTTATTACCACAGGCACCTGAGTCCTATCTACCTCCTCCCAAACCCTCTCTGCTGTTCCAGTCTTTCAGTACTAGGATTACAGACATGTATGACCATGTACTACCACCAGGCCATTTATTTTCTTAATGACATTAATGAGGTCTGGTTACATGCACGCCATTTTAGTTCCATGTTTCAAGTTTATGACAAAGTTACACACTTGTGAACCACTATCACAATCAAGATATAGACTGACTTTTTTCCAAGAAATTCCCCGGGGCCTCAACCCAGTCAATCCTACATGTCTTCCTGCTGTTCAACCTCAGGGATCCAATTTTTCTTATCTTTGTATGCCTGTGTCCTGTCTTCTCCACTTCATTGAGTTCCCAGGGGACACAGACACTTCTTAAACATCTCTACATCATACCACACCCACTTAACACTGACTTAAATGGATTTTTACTGCGACAAGAGAGATAAATACAATCTAGCATAACTGAACCTATTTGTACACCCTACACACCAATACTTATATTGTACTATAGTAACCCTTCCTTCTAGAGTACAATGTTGATATGTACAGGGTCTGTTGACCCAGGTTTCTCTCCTTCTTCTGCTGTCAAACCTCTCTCTGTTCTCAGTGTAACCAGTCTCCAACATTTCTCCTAATGGCAAAAGAAACTCATCCTGAAGCTTGTTCAAACTTTAAGATACCAGAAAATGTTAATCTATGGTAAGAGAAAGCAAATCAATGGTTACCTAGGGCTGAGGGGTAAGGAGAACTGACTGGGTTGAAGCCCGGGGAATTTCTTGGAAAAAAATTAGTCTATATCTTGATTGTGATGGTGGTTCATAAGTGTGTAACTTTGTCATAAACTTGAAACATGGAACTAAAATGGTGTGCATGTAATCAGACCTCAATAATGTCCTTAAGAAAATAAATGGCCTGGTAGTAGTACATGGTCATACATGTCTGTAATCCCAGTAATTTAAAGGGCTGAGGCAGGAGGATTGCAAGTTCAAGGCTAGTCTGGGCAACTTTGTAAGAGCTTTCTTAGAATATGAAAAAATTAAGAGGGCTAGGGTTGTAACTCAGCACTCTCTGGGTTAAATTCTCAGTACTGAAAGACTGAAAATAACAGATTAATAATTTGTCTATGTATTAAGGCTCAATAGATCCGAAAAGTAGAGGGGCTTCAAAACAGTTCAATCTTAACATAAAACTAAGATATGGCCATATAGGAAGTCATTGCCCTATCACTGTAGAATTTTAAGAAAGAGGTTCATCTCTTACAGAAGGCTAGGTAAAAGAAGCAGGAAAGCCAATTAACAAGGAAGAGGCCAAACCAAAATATATAAAGATATAAATAACATGGATATAGATATGATCTTCTAACTTTGATATACTGAGGCGTGAGTGGAAAATTCAGAATCAGTAAGGAATTAGTAAGTAGAAGCTCTGCTTTACAGAACTCGAAACAGTACAATAGCCTCATAGTGGTAAATCATGAAGTTTTTGGGTTTTTTCAGACAGGATCTTGCTATGTAGTGCAGGCTGGCCTCAAACTCACAGCAGTCCTGCCTTAGCCTCCCACCTTCTAGGATTTCAGGCATGTGCCACCATGCACAGCAAATAATAAAGGATTCACCGAAGAGATTTGTGAAGGACTGAGTCAATCCTTTATTACCACAGAAGGCTCATCAAGAAGCCACAACTACCTTGTTTTCCATGGTGGTACTGGGGAGAAAAGCAGAACTCTGCACTCAGTGGGCCAGCGGGTGGGGGTGGTGGTGTTGACTTGTGTTTCCTATGAGAAGGGTCGATGTCTGGCCAGGTAGCAACGAGGATACAATGTTCATAGAGTTGAATGAGTCACAGGAGTGAACTAGAGGCTCACAGGAAAGATGAATGTAAAGGATGAAGAGAAGGGTTAGGAAAAGCACCCCTCTGCTCCTCTCTGCTTGACTTCTTCCTCTCTACAAGTCTATCAGAAAAAAAACCCAATCAAACTCCTGCACATGTCATCCCAAGGGTCAAGGCCTAGTGCTGGGCAGACAGCAGAGGGTTGGAAATAATTCCTTCCAGACAAAATGTGAACACAATGAAGAAGGGACTGGCAGAGGTAGGAACAGGAGTATTAAGGAGCAAAGGCTAGTCAGAGTGGGTCTGTAGAGTGAGTACAGTGAAGAGATAGAAAAATGGGGAGAAGCAAGCAAAGAAACACTGGGTTGGGGGAAAGGATTAGTGAGAAGCAGGGAAGTCTCAGTGGTTTGTCATATGGGATTAAGACTCACTTTTTTTTTTTTTTTTTGGACCAGGAATCAAACTCAGGACCTGACTGTGCCACTGAGCATATTTCCAGCCCCAGAGTCAGAGGTTTGAGAACACCGGCCAGGGGAGAGGCAGAGAAGTTAAGGGTCAACAGAGGATAGGCAGGACACTGGCACACACCTGGAATATGAGCAGAGGATCAAAGTTTGAGCGTATGAGGCTGGGGAGGTAGCTCAGTAGCATAAGTGTGTGCCTGACAAGCACAAGGGTCTGAGTTCAATTCCTGGTTCTGAAAAAAACAACAGCAACAAAAACAAACAAACAAAAAAACAGTTCAAGCCTAGCCTGGGCGACTCAGTAACTTGGCAGGAAGCTTTCTCAAAATTTAGGAATTGGGGATATAGCTCACTGTGTACGCCTTGTGTTTAGTCTCCAGTACCACAAAAACAAAACAAAACACAGGGAAAAGAAGATCAAGGAAAAAAAATTGAAAAAAGAAAAACAAAAATAAAGATCAATGATCAGTGGGAGATGTCAGCAAAAGACAAGAGGTCAGGCTAGGTATTACCTGCTTACGAGGCGGTTTCGGAGCCATCTCAGAAGCAAGAAGCACCTCAACCCCTAGAAAGTCTATGAAGCGCTCTTTCGCCTGAGGACAAGAAGTTTGTCGGTCTCCTTGCTTACACTCCGGAAATGCAGACTCACTTCCACTACAATTCTCAGTCGGCAGGGGTTCCCTGGGGACAGCAGTTGCTGTGGGTCCCCGAGCCTTTGTAAGGCGGAATCAACTCCTCCCTGACGCGGTTACCCAGCAACTGACAAGCAGCCAAGGCGCAGGCGCCGAGATCATCCGCCCAGACTGCCAGGAGAGAAGGCGGGTCTGCGCGCGAGGGGATACGCCTGCGCCACTAAGCCCCGCCCCCAGAGTAACACAACTCCGGGCTTTGCGCTTTCAGAGCCCCCGCCTGTGGGCGGGACTGAGGCAACAGGACCCCGCCTCCTTATGAATAATGCAGTATCCGGGCGGTGTCCCGGACCCGGAAGTGGAGTTGTCGAGTCACCGCAGTGGCTGAGCTGCTGACAGGAGGCGGCGGCGGAGGAGGAGGCGAGGCAAGACCTGCAGCTCGGCCAGGCCACCGCCGCGGTAGCTCAGGGCAAACCCACGGAGCCACGCCGGCCTTAGCCCGACTGTGAATCTCGTGCCCCCAACCCACCTGTCTATCCGCCTGGTTGCCTGCCCGCCCGATTCTTCCGGGGCGGCCTAGTCTGCACCACCCGCGGGGCTCTTGGGGCCCCGCGCGGTCCAGTCGGCGTCCACGGCTGCGCCCGGCCTCTGGCCCGCTCGCTTGCCGGCACCATGATGGAGGAGATCGACCGGTTCCAGGTGCCCACCGCGCACTCTGAGATGCAGCCGCTGGTGAGGGGGCGGGCGGCGGGCAGGCCAAGGCCGGGAGGGAGCGCCCCCTGAGGGGGACGGAGGGAGGGGGTCAGGCCGTGGGGATCGTGCCAAAGATGCGCCTTTGGATGGGGATCAGCCCTGAGAACTCACAACCGGAGGAGGGGGAATTGCAGGACGAAAAAAGCATGGGAGAATGCGCAAGGTGCAACCGAAGGGACCCAAAAGGGCGGAGGGCACCGTTGGTGGAGGCCGAACGCCGTAAGGAGGAACGGAGGGCGGCACAATGGTGCACACCAGTAGTGGAGGCGGATAGGTGGATGGCTAGGAAACTGTCACGGGGCGCCGCGGGCCGCAGGCACCTGGGCACCGGGGGCTGGGATGGGAAGAGGGAAGGCGTTTAGCCTTGGAGGCCTATGATGCTTAGGGCGGGGGAGGGGCGGGGAAGCCTTCAGGCTGAGAGGGACTGAGAATTGGTTTTCAGAAGAGGAGGAGCCTGCCCGCCAGTCTGCTAGATGAGGACGGAAACACCGAGCTGGGGCCAGGGACCGATGGAACTAAAGGTCAGTGTAGGACCCGGGAATTCCGTTTTTCTCCAAAGGGGAGCGCGGGCAGTCCAGGATGAGGGCAGCGACATGGAGAGTCAAGTGTGCAGATGAGAGCGCTCGGGTACCGACAGAAGAGGAGGTGGGAATGCGCCGGGGCGGCCTGTGCCCACTGTTTCAGACGAGCACCTGTCGTCCTAGGCCTACATGCTTAGAGTCTTTGCTCTGCACCGATCCTGCCGCCTGTCCATGGTCCCCGAGTCAGGGAGGAATGATGTCATCGCTGCCGGCGCCTAGGGGATGGAAGGGGGAGGGTGACGTGGGTTTATGGAGGCCAGGCCTAAAGGAGATCTTACCCTTTGGCTAATGCCAGAGGGGTCGGTGAGTGGGGGCTACCTGACTAGTTTGTCTGCCTGGCAACTGGATAGGAAATGCAGAGGCCTAGCTGCTGATCTAGAAAAGGGTTAGGGAGGGAGGGCTCAGGCTGTGCTCCTTCAGTGCACCTTCTCTCCTCTTGCAGTCCCAGCTAGCAGGAGCTGGTAGGAGGGAAGGCAGGTCACCAATCTAAAGGTGCGGATACTGTATTTTTCCTTTTGTGCTGGAGCTGAGCTCTCCAAGTCCTGAAGTCTGGGGCTTTCATAAAGACTGCTCCCTCTGTTAGGTTGGGTGCCCAGGAACTTGTACCCTTGGGCTGGCAGCCCCTTGGCTGAAACCGTGCTTTGTGGCTTTTTAAGGCAAGGGCAAGTAACCTGGCCATTGTGGTAGCCAACATGGGCCTTGGCCAGGAACATAACCATATATATGCCACACCTTTTGGGGGATGGTAAAAATCATTAGTGGCCACCTATTTAGAGATGAATGGCAGTTTTTTCCCTTTTCGAGACTATTTAGTTCTAGAAGCCAAATCAGAAACATACAATATTAACAGAAGTGTACAGTCTTAAATTAAGAACAGAGATGTTGCAGGACTTTTGCCTTGCTTGATATCACCATTGGGTTATTTGGGAGCCAGATAATCCTGGAGAAAACTTTGTCCCATGAACCTGAAGGACTTTGGGCTAGGTTAGAGTAACTTTTCTTAATGGATTCTCTATCCATCCAGTCTTACTTGTCAAACTAGATTGTCCAATTCTGAGCTTCTAATCAAGAACCAAAACAGAGGGTGAGTAAGAGAGTGAGTAAAAGTCAGGAAAATGTAACAATGAGTCAATTCTGGTCTCTTGCCTGGGGTTCTTGAGAAGGGAGGTAATAGCTGTCCAAAGAAAGGGAAGGAATGCTAGGGCCACCAGGATCTCTCTTTCTTGCCCTTGCTGCCTCTGGTAATGCCTGAAGTTTGTTGGTTGTGTTTTGTTTGTTTGTTGAGACAGTCTTGCTATGTAGATCAGGCTGGCCTTGAATGCACTATGTAGTCCAGGCTGACCTCAAACTCACAGCAAAAAAACACTCCTTCCAGGACTACAGGCATGTGCTACTATGCCCAGCCTTCCCTGAAGGTCCTGATAGCAATTTGTATGGGTAGAAAACTTCTGAGCTGCTTTTGATCTGTGTGGCTTGGAAGTAGCAAAATAATTTGTAGCAAGAAGGTATGTTAGTATCTCATTAGCTAGAAAAGGGCTCCATCACTGAGCTACAGCCCAACTCTATATATTTTATTTATTTATTTGGAGACAGAATCTTGCTAAATTCCTGGTTTTAAACCTACAGTCCTTCCGCTCTAGGCCCCAGGGTTGCTGGGATTACTGGTGTGCCACTGCATCTGACTTAGACCCTTTTCTTAAAAACTAAAGTACTTATTATCTGCAAGATAATATTTTCTTGAGGTAGAGTACATTTTTGTGGAAATAGTAATATAGCCAGTCCCTATATGAGGCCCATAGACATTGCCCTACTTCTTGACTTCTGTCCCCAGGTTGTAGTCTAGAGACATCCCTAAACTCTTTAAATGTTCTGTATTTTATTAAAATCAGTGGAATCTTTTGTGGCATTTCCCCAGGAGCCTTCATTTGGGGCATAAGGAATCAAGAAACATACTATAGAGGCAAAGAGCAGAATGGATCTTTAGGGTATTTGAGCAGACCATAAAAACTAGAGTACCAGGCTTGAATTATGCTATGATCTATTTTATTTTATAGTCCTTTAGGAAATCTCTTGTCTTCTCTGGGCTGGTTTTCCATTTATAAAATGAAGATAAACTATTAAAATTTAAACAATAGCTCCTCATTCTCCCAT
>NDGN011306536.1:0-13016 GCA_002564285.1 Tympanoctomys barrerae
AAGAAAGGAAGGAAGGTGTGGGAGGGTCTCTGGGGCCTCAGAACTGGAAGCAGGGTAGGGTGTCACAAGCCACCCTCACAGTGATAGCCAGGAATCAGAAGTCCTGTGCTGAGATGGGGCAAGATCAGTTTGAACTGGTAGAGGGTGGGTGTCTAATTGGGAAGAGATCTGGAGCAGAGATTCAGGGCCAGAGCCACAGGAGCCCTAGAGATGGGAGGGCGAGGTTCATATGGGCTAACCCCATGAGGACATCCAGAAAGGGATGAGGACAAACAGGAAGAGCCTGTAGGGGTCAAAGAAAAGGTGGCTTGTGCCAGTGGAGCTCTAATGACAATGAGAATCCCAATGCCCTAATACCATGCTCCACTGAGAGGAACCTGGGCTCCTGGAGATGTGGCCGATTCCAGGGATAGAGGCTTCGGGGATCACGTGATATCTGCAAGCAAGGCAGTACTCCAAGAACAATGGGACATCTCGGGCATATACAAAGGTTGCTATAGGGCTCAGGGCAACTCGTTCAACAGCACTGACAGGACAGTAAGGGACTACAGTTGGCTGGACACACTCAGAATGTGTGTGTCACATGGCTGCGAGCACAGAGCAAGGGACGGCCTGCTGTTCCACTGTGCCTCTCCACCCAGCAAGTGCTTCTGAGCCGCAAGGGGCAGGCAGAGAAGGCAGCAGGGTGAACATGGCAGGGATGGGCAGGTCACCACCGCCCAAGGGTCCCTGGGGAGGACTCAGCCTTGCCCTGTGGGATGCTCCATCAGAACAGTCAGTGGGGAGATGCAGCAGAGCCCCCCTGCCTCTCTATATATGAGGGGTGCTCAAGGTAGGACAGGATGCAGAGGGTCCTGGGAACCAAGGCACAAGTGGCCCAGGGTGTGGCAGCTGGATGCTTAAACCTCTGGCCACAAATTCTGGGGCACAGCGAGGGCCTAGAGACAGGGTAGCTGTTCCAACAGTCTCAAGAGAAGGGCAATGGGGAGCAGGAGGCTTCCTTTCAGCTGCCAGGAGCAGGGCAGGCCTATCTTTGGGCCCCTTTCAGCCACCAGCCCCAGGCCTCCTGGTTTGGGGGATCATGTGACCTGGCAGAGTTCCTCAAATGCACAGGTAAGCAGCCCCCACCTGCCTTGCACAGATGTGGTAACAGGCCTGGATCCCTGTTCCCTTGGTCTGGGTTCCATATCCCAAGGGCCTCTGAATCAGCACTTTCTTCTCCATCTGTCTACCTTGTAAATCCTGATGTGGTATAGAATGTAGCTGATCCATCCATTTCAGCCCAAGTGGTCACAAAGTGGAGACAATGCCCACAGGAGGGTGGGTAAGGCTCATTGCTTCTCCCATAACACACCCCAGCTTGGTTTGATAGTTCCAGCCACACAACGGTTTATGCAGTTGCCCATCCCTCCATGTGATCTACATGGATTGATTTGGTGAGTAGGATTGGGTCTAGCCACACTGATAACACATGTGCTTGGCATCACTCAGCACCCCTGGGCCAGTTCCCTTACACTGCCCTGGGCCTTCCATGTTTGGTTGCTGGAAACTGTCACCTCATCCCGACATGTGGCCAACAGGCCCAAACAAGGCCTGTCCAGGGATCCAGCTGGGAGCCCACTCCAATGGGGACTCCCAGGCTTGATCACCTCTGCACAGCTTCTCC
Organism: Tympanoctomys barrerae; assembly: GCA_002564285.1. Taxonomy (NCBI): domain Eukaryota; kingdom Metazoa; phylum Chordata; class Mammalia; order Rodentia; family Octodontidae; genus Tympanoctomys; species Tympanoctomys barrerae. Next base: position 1,667 of record NDGN011306536.1, read on the forward strand.
TGCAGGTATGGGACTCTGGGAAGCTGCTGGGTGTGTCCCCAGGGAAGGTCCTTCTTGGCACTGCCGACTTTGCACAGTGCTGCCTACCCAAGTCCTGCCAGGGAGAGCCTGAGGCAACCCTGCAGCCCTTAGCAGAGAAGCACCAGAGCCTTCGGGGAAATTAACTTTACAAGAACCTGCACTTTATCTCCACAGCAGCAAAGGCACAGGGTGGTTTGTGTACCAGGAAAACAAGGGGCTGGGCCCTGAGCATTCTGTTAGTTAGTTTCTTTTCTGGTACTGGGGATGGAATTTAGGACCCTATGCTTACCAGGCAGGCACTTATACCATTGAGTTGTATCCCAACCTGGTTCTTTCTTTAAATATTCAGCCACATAATGCTCATCTGGAGATGCTCCCGCTCAGGGGTCCTTTTTTAGGGTCTTAAGGGAAGGTAGCTGCTACTCTGGCAGGAAGCAGGGGCTTCTAGTGGACCAGGGAGCTGTGTAATTTGTGGCCAGAGGTTTAAGCATCCAGCTGCTACACCCTGGACCACTTGTGCCTTGGTTCCCAGGACCCTCTGCATCCTGCATCCACTATGTGGGGTGACCATGCACAAACAGGCTATGGGTGGCTACAGCCTGACAGATGGGCCCTGGGTCTCCATCTCGTTCTCTGGCTCCACCCTAAGGTCTGGGGTCACCTCCTTGAAGCTGAGAGATGAGGCAGGTATTTCCAGAGTTGGCCCCATCAGGCCCAGGCCCAGTCCCAGGAGCCATGGATCCTACGGGTGGAGGCCTGACAGAGGAGGCAACTAGAGCTCCGTGTCCTTTCCTTACACCTTGACGCTTGCTATGTGAAACAACCAGAGTACACATAGGGGCTGCCTCGAGAGTGCCGCTCTGAAGCCACCATGACAGGCAGTCCTTGCTTTAAGGTCCTGCTCAGGACACTCAGCGTAGCTGGGGTAGAATGGACCTCTTGCAGGGCACTGGTGTCTTATTTTTATGAATGAGGACACATGTATAGAGGATATGTTCCTTGGGGACCCCCCTAATTTTAGGAACGAGTGAGTGAGGCCAAAGGTTCCTGGTTAGGCTGGCAGATATCGAGCCAGCTGGAGGGTCAGCTCCAAGGTCCTGGGAAGGCAGCCCCCAGGGCTTACCTTGTGTGGCCAGCTCACTCCTCTGCCGCTGGATCTCCAGGTCAGCCAGCTCGCTGAGCAGGGCAATCCCATGAATCCCTGAGCTGTGGGGCAAAGGGGCCACACTGCGGGGCCCAGAGGCCACTGAAGGCTGAGGATCCAGTATGTCGATGCTTGGCAGGTCTCCAAGGTCCATGGTGGCAGCCACCAAGGCATCCAGGCCTGGCAGTGCCCTGTGTGGGTGGCTGTTGCTGGAAGCCCCCCAGTCTTCCTCTGAGTCCCCCATGCTTTCCTCCTCCAGCTGGGGCTCCTGCAGTGGGGCCTCCTTTGGGGCCTGCCGCACACCTTCCTCGTCCTTATCCAGGGCATCTGGGCTCCCTGCTTGCTGCTCTGGGGATTCGGGGGAGACTCCCAATAGGGACCCCTGTGTCCCCTCCTCCCTGGTCCTTTCCTCTTGTGCCTCTCCCTGAGTAGAATTAGCCTGGCCAGTGGCCTTGGGGCCCTCTCCCTCAAGGAGGGCCCCAAATTGCAGTTCTTGCAGCCCCTCAAGTGGGCTAGGGTCCTCTGCCTTCCCCTGAGGTCCCTGCTTGGCAGGGTGGGGTGTGGCAGCAAGGTCTGGTGTGGCCTCTCTGGCTCCTGAGAGCAACCCAGGCCCCTCTAGGCTCCTGGGGCTATGATGAGGCGGCTCCCCAGGCAGGAACGTCCTTGCAGGCTCATGCTGGGCCCCTGTGACAGCGGTTTGCATAGTTTTGGAGCCCGAGAGGTCAGATGAGTGCACATCTGAGGGCAGGGAGGAGAAGCCCATGCCCGCCATGGGGTGCAGGTGTCCAGGAGGCAGGTCTGCAAAGGAGAGGACAGTCAGGAGAGGGCCCAGTACAGCAGGAGGTGAGGTCCTACTATACTGGGGGCACTTTTTAAGTCCTCTAACTCATACTTGTGAAGGCCCCTAGCCACCTTCTAGACTGCAGAAGGGAAAGGCAGGAACAGGGGATACATTAGATTAAAGAGGGCAGCAGGAAGAGAGACATCAGAGCCAGTCCCTAGGTGGCTGCAAGCCTCAGGGGCCGTCTCAGGTGTGGTATACGATGGCTAACCAAAATAGGGGATTTTAAAACTTGACACCTGAATCAGGGTTTTTCCTAAACCAGAATGAACCAGCAGTGTGTTGGAGCCATTACACTTCATTAACTACAATAATAAAAAAGATCCTAGAGAATGCACGCGCACGTGCGCGCGCGCGCACACACACACACACCCTCTGTTGGTTCAGTCTCCTTACTGTGGAATTGGGGCAAGTTTTATGTTCACACCATGGGTTTCCAGAGTAAGCCTAGATTCAGCAATAATCATGTGGGCTGCAGGGAGTTGGCGGGAGGTAGGTCCAAGATCCTCACAGGCCAACCCTCCCCTTCTTGGTGCCAAGGTCCCATGCTTTGTGTCCCAGACACCCCTTCCCCAGGTCTGATGAGCTCCAGGCTCACAGCCAAGGAAAGATCTGTGTCTGGTGCCCCTGGAGTCCTACCACCATCCCAGACAGACCTGTGCCTCATTATTCACAGGCCCCCAGTGCTGGACAACATGGCCCAGCTTGTCTCCACTTATAGCTGGGACAGAATACTGAAGACAGAAGAGGAGGGAGGGGAAAGGCCCCGTGCCCTAGCAGGGATCCCAGGAAGGTGAGGTAGCTCCTCCCCGAATCAGCACTGCTTCTGGAAGCGAAGGGCAACTGCCTGACTCTCACCTGGTTCCAGTGAGGTGAGGTCAGCTTCGGCCCGCCGGCACTCCCCACTCTTGTCCTCAGCACTGGGCACCTTAGAGCTGGGCCCGGGGCTGCTGGCAGGGCAGACGGATAAAGTGCAGGGAGCACTGGGAAGAAGTGGTGGTGTGGGACAGCTGGCCGGGGGCTTCAGGGCAGGTGAGTGACAGCAGGGGGAGAGCTTGACCGGGCCTGCGGCAATGGGCGAGGGGGCACCCTTGGCCATGGGGGTTAAGGCAACTGGCTTGTGGGTGGACTTCAGGGCCTTTTCCTGGGTGGGCTCTTCCAGTTCCAGGTGGTTGTCCTCGGATTTCCGCTGTGGGGTTGGGGGAGAAGCACAGCCCGGTAGGTCCTCTGCCCCCATGAGTCCCACAGCCGGGAGGGAGGCACGTTAAGGGTCTTCTGGGGCCAGCTGGGCTGGAGCCTGGACGAAAAAGAAAACTGTCCTGGCTCCAGATAGGTGTGGCTAGGTTACCTGAAACTGTGTAGCCCGGTGCATCTCCAGGGCCTGGGTGACCCGCTGCTGTTGCTGTTGCTGCTGCTGCTGCAGTTGCTGCTGCTGCTGCTGTTGTTGCTGCTGCTGCTGCTGTTGCTGTTGTTGCTGCTGCTGCTGTTGTTGCAGGGCATAAAGCTCTTGCTGGCGCAGCAGCTGGGAGCGGGAGTACACAGGGAGCTGGCCGGGGTGCTGCATATGAGAGGTTGGTGCACGGCCCCCATACATGGGGGGCCACAGCGAGGCCTGGTCCATGACATCAGCTGCAGGCAAGGCCAGGGGGCCGTCAGCCCAGCTCTGGTCAGAGGACTGATCTGGGCTGCATGCCCCTTCCCCTCAACCTCCCCCAGCCCTGTCTAGCTGAACTACTTCTCATCCCCTGACCCCCCTAGCCAGCCTCCTACTTTGCCCTCCACACTGCCTTCTACTCAGACCCACTTCTCAGAGCCCATGTGCAACCAGGCAGTCCTGGGAAGCCCTTACCAAGTGCGTGGGGGGCTGTGTGGGGTGTGGGCTCCGAGGGCAAGATCACAAGCTGTGCAGGGGCATCCTGGGGGAGCGGGAACACAGAGGGCATAGAGCCGGGCACAGAGGCAGGGAAGCCAGGGGGCAGGTTCTGGTGCAGGGCAGGGTGCCCCAGGCCTGGGAAGCAGAGGTACAGCATCAGACCTGCTGACCTCAGGTCCTTTAGGCCTCCAATTCCTGGGGTCCCCAGACAGAAGAGGACCCAAGGGCCCTCCACGGGTCTGGGTCTACATCACCTGCCCTTGAAAACTGACCATAGGAATGTCCCCCCATCCACAAGGAGGGGCTGCGGGTACGAGGCAACCAAGGGGGGTGAGCAGGATGGGGGTGGGGGGCTGGGTCCCCGCCCAGCTGGCTGCCCTGCATCATGAGGTGGGGGGCCAGGTCTCCAGGGCAACTGCTTGACGGATGGATCCGGGCAAATTCCACGAGGTCTTTGTTGTCCCTGTAAGATCATGGAATTCAGTCCTGCTACCTGGATGACCCTGCCCTGCTCCCCACTCCAACCCATGGCCATCAATCTGGAGGGAAATGAAGGATGGGGCTCACAGAAGACCACAGCAGTGGCCCTGAGGCAGAGGTGGCCTCTGGAAAAGGGGCCAGGGTAGATGTACAATCTTGCCCATGACAGGCCACAGAGCCCAGTGTTTCAGCCACAGTCATCTTCCTTTTCCCCTCAAGCTTGGGGTAGGCCCCACCGCCATCAAGGCCAAAGCTTGGCTCTTACTGTAGTAGCAGCTCGCGGCCGGCCAGTCCCAGGCGGTCATCACATAGCCGTGTCCTCTCCTCCTCGCTCTCCAGGTCCAGCGTGTTTGTGGTGCGTTGTCCCCCACCAGCTGTGCAGAGCCGAGAGGAAATCTGTGTGAGCCCTACAGCCAATCTGACCCTCCCTGAACTGGGGTCTGTGCATGAAGGAGAATTCACCACCCTGGGGTCTCAGGGGATCTTTTGGGGGCAGGTATGGGGAGCTGATCAAGCTCCTGGGGTAGGGCAAAGCTGGCCCTGGGGACCCTAGACATCACCCCATGGCTCCTGCCTGAAGGGCCATACCTTTGAAGGTGGGGGCTGCCCGGCCCTGCCGCCCATTGTTGGTGCTATAGGTTGTCTCAGGCCGGCTCACTGTGTCTTTCTGCCGGGCCAAGGCCACTGCGATGCCCACAGGCGGTTGCCGTACCTCCCCATCTCCATGTGGGGTGTCGTGCTCCCGGCTGCGGGCACAGTCAGGTCTCTCCACCGAGCCTGGGCCCTTGGAGGCTGGGAACTTCACTTCCTGCTGGACACAGCTGGCTTTGAGGCCACCCAGACCCACGAAGGGCGCCTTCTGCCCCACCACAAGGGCTTGGTTGCTGTATTTAAGCAGGTTCTTCATGGCTGAGACCTCATCTGGTGGGGTAGGCAGCTCTTGGGGCAAAAGAGCTGCTTGCTGCAGGCCACTGCCAAAGGGGTCCAGGTAGGCACTGCCTTTGCGCTCCTCACTGATGGCCATGGTGGTGGCCTGGCCTGCTTGGATACTCCAGGGGGGGAGGTGGGGCCCACCATACCCCAGAGATGCCAGCTCCAGGGACTTGCGCTTGGCCTCGGCGGTGCTGCCTCCTGGCTCGACTTCAGGAGCCACTAAGTGCTGCTGATGCCTGATCCGGGCCACCTTCTGGGCCCCAGGGGCACCAGAAGGAGCCTCCTTGTTGATAACTTTGTCTAAAGTGCAGCAGGCCTGGGTGGCCTTCCCACCTAGTGGGTCCTGGTGAGGGGGCCGAGCACAATCCTGTGAAGGGACAGGCAACTCGAAGTAGCTGCTTTTATCCATACTGGCTTTGGGGAGTCGAGGAAAGGCAGCCTCAGTGCCAGTGCTGAGATATTCCAGACCCTTTAGTCGGGGGTTGAAGGCTGCCTCAAAGCCCCCAGGTCGCCGTTCAACCTTGCCCTCAGCCTTCAGGTGGGCATAGGAGACTCCATAGGGTGCAACATGGTCAGGACCCATAGCCCCATCTAGGTGTCGGTCCTTGCCCTCCCCGGCCACAGCACAGGCCTCGGCTGCCGGCAAGGGGCGGCTCTTGTCAGCCAGGTGTCCCACAGAAGGCACAAAGGTGGGCCTGCTGGCCTTGAGGTCTCGAGGGACCTTGTCTTGCAATGGGCACAGCCCATCTGGGCCTGTGTGCAGCTGCAGGCAGGGGAAAGAGCCAGAGGCGGTGCTAAGGGGAGGGGGCGGGCCAGTGGGCAGGCCGGATGGCACTGTGTAGGACACTGCGTGGTGCAGCATCTGCCGCCGCTCCAGGCACTCGCTGAAGGCTGCCCCAGGCTCCGTGTGGCCCATGGACTCCTTGGCACAGCGTCCTGAAGCTCCCACACTGGCACCAGGCCGGCCCAGCACACCCCCGGTGCAGCTGGCCAGTGGGGCCTTGCCCAGGTCACCATTGAGCACCTTGGCGTTGAGGAGGCAAGAGGTGGGGTGTTTGGGTCGGGCCTCACAGGAGCCCCGGGGCACCGGGCCTCCCTCTTTGCAGTGCCCATCAGCTGGCATGGGTATCAGCTTGTGCCGCTCCTTGCTGCTATCCTCCTCTGCTGCTGGTCGTTCTCTGCCCTCTGCCACTTTGCTGGTCTTCTCTTTGCCCATTTCTTTGCCCATGAGGAAGCCATCAAACTCCTTGGGGCCTTTCTGAGAGGGACCAGCCTCACCCCGGTCCCGGCTGCAGGAGCCGATGGGGTGAGCAGGTGCACCCCGGGCCACACCAGGGAAGTTGTGGTTGGCAGGCAGGAGAGTGGGCTGGGGGGGCAGGTTGCGCAGGTAGAAGTTATCTGTGGGCCCAAAGAGCCAAGGTCAACAAAAAGCCTGGGACGGGCGGGGGGAATCAAGACTCCCCAGGACACTGGGCCCAGATATCTCCCTTAGCCCCATAGCTGGCATCTACTGTCTTCACCATGTAGTCTAGGCTAGCTTTGAACTCACTGTTGTAGCCCAGGCTGCCCTCAAACTTGAGATCCTCTTGCTTCAGCCTCCCTGGTGCAGGCATTACAATCCGTGCCACCATACCTAGTCTTGTTTCATTTTTAAACTATTGTATAGAATATAACGGCATTAAGCCACATTCACAATAAGGTACAACCACTACCATTATCTACCACCAGATTTCTTCTAATCCCTGAACAGAAGCTACTCCCTAACTCAAGCTCCCCAATTAAACCCTATGCCCATACTAAGTTACAGCCTCAGAGCTACTAAGTGACCAAAGCCTCCCTCACAAGGTCTTACGGACACAGGGGCCCTAAAGATTTTCAGAGTGAGGCAGGTGCAGCACAGCAAGCCCCAGAGGTGAGGTGTGGGACAGAAGTACCTTCCTTGCAGCCTGTGGGGGAACACAGCTGGGGGGGGACTTTAGGGGAGCAAGCGTGAGAACTGCTAAGGGAGTAAGCTGCCCAGACTTAGTCCCGCCTCAGTCAGGGGTTGCTGGCCAGGTGCTCAGGGACTGCAGACAATCCTGCAGCCTGGGGACCGGGTTGTGCTGTGCGTGGCCACCTGCTAGCTCTGCAGCGCCCCACCACCACCCAAGAGGTGTAGGCCTAGGGTGAGTGTAGGGGGTCCACATTTGAGATACCCTGGGGAGGCCTGGGCCTGCATCTTAACTGGGTATCCCAGGCTGGTGGGAGAGATGTGTTACACAAGAATAAAATTGGAAGGAAGGTGTTGCTGAGAGGGCAGCATTGGAATCATCCAGCCTGGGCACCCTGGGGGCACCTATCTGCAAGGACTGCCTGCCAGCCAGAGCTCCGCTTGAGCAAACTTTCCTGCCCTCAGAGGGGTCTGCTCCCTGCTTTCTAGACCAGTTCTGGTGGACACCAAGGCTACTCAGAGCCTCTCAAGGACCCTGGGGGCTGCTCCTCCTCTTACCCAGCCGGGTGGGCAAGCAGCAGGGGAAGGCGGAGAAAGAACAGACCAGGGGGAAACAAAAGGAATGTTTGGAACTTGTAAAACTGTCCTCAGTCATGTAAATTCCTTGTCAATTTCCTACTAATTAGAAGGGGGGGGGCAGAAAGGGGTAGCCCAGGAGAAACCTAATTAGCTCAACTTTCAAAACCAAATAATGTTCTTGGATGAGGCTCCACCACAATATTGTGAAAGCCGAGAGGCCCAGCCAGCACCGCCCCTAGGACACCAGCCTGGGCCCACTGCCTGGAGGGAGTCCCAGGCCCCAGTTCAGGGGTCGGGTTTCTGGGGCTGGGACCAGCCACCTGCCCACCCCTGACAAATGCTGTCAAAACAGCTGCACAGGCCTGCCAGGCTGACTGGGAGACCGGGGAATCCCTAAGGGCCAAAGGGGTTGTTCCTTAGAGAGCGGAACCTAGGCTGCAGGATGGGTTTGCTGGGAGCATCTAGTTTGGTTCAGTATCAATAAGAAATCCCCTGGGTAGGCCCAAGAACTCCCTGGCCCACTGCACAAGGACTTGCACCAACTACAGCTGGTCAGTCTTGGTCATGTTCAAGCCTTTCTCTAAGAGCCCCAAGCAGGCCTCTTTTGGGCCCAAAGGACCAGAGATGAGGGACACACCAAGTCCTTCTTGTGACAACAGGAGGACTAGCCACAGGTTCCTTTGAACATGTGGGTGCCCCATCCACCTCCAGATCCTGTGGTCTGCCTTGTGACCTCGTCCTCAACCCAGTGGGCTCCCAGAACTGCTGTGAAGTGACTAGTCCTTCCCTGCAGCACATTGGGTGTCCCTCTATAGGCCCAGTCAAATATGTCCCTCTTGAGGCTCTCCCTCTACATTAGTGGAATTCACCCCCTCTCCTCAGAACTGCATCTAAGTGGCTCTTCCCACGGGCTAGACTGGAACTGGCTGTCTGGGATCTGTCTCCCTTCATTCAAGCTGCTTAAAAAAAAAAAAAATTTTACATATTTGGTACAGGGTCACACTACATAGCTCGGACTTGTCGTGATCCTCTTGTTTACAGCCTCCCCTGTGCTGGGATTACAGGTGTGCGCCACCACACCTGGACTCGGTATCAGGCCAGCGTAGCGGCATATGGTACCGGGAATTGAACCCTGGTCCCTAAACTATCTCGCCGGCCCTTAGCCGCATTTTGTTTGACACAGCATCTCATCATGTGGTTCAGGCTGACCTTGAACTCACTATATAGTCCAGCCTGGCATAGACTGAACTCACAGCAATCCTCCACCTCAGCCTCCAGAGTGCCGGGATTACAGGTGTGTCACCAGACCTACTCTGCATATTTTTCTAAAAGTTAAGTTTAAAATTTTTCTTTTATCTTTTTCAGTATTGGGTTTGAACTCAGGGTTGGCTCAAACTTGCTATCCTCCTGTCTTGGTCTCTAGAGTGCTGGGATTACAGCTGCATACTGCCAGGTCTGGCTCCAAGCTATATCTGATGTCACTGATTCAAGCCCCAGAGGACATAACGCCAACCCGGCCTTCAGGCAACATCCTGAGAAGGCTTTCTAAAACTGGAATGAGGTGTCCCACTCAAGCCCAGGAAAAGTCTTAACTACTTGTAGGCAGGGCCCAAGGCTTCTGACGCCCACCCAGCACCACCTGTAGTCAGGCCATCTCCTGCAGCTCCTTGGGTAGCTTCTGCTTGCTGATGCCCAAGCTGTGCCCACACCAGGACACCCTCATAGTGCTTCGTTGGCTGTCTTCTCAGCAAAGACCCCAGACCCTCTCCTCTGTCCATGGGACACTGCTCTGCTCCCCCTTTCCTTGCCAGATCTCAGGAGGCACATTCCTCCTGAGCCCCTGGACCCCTGACCCATGTGAAATATGAGGCAAGGCCAGAGGAAGACCTAGATACAAGCCCCAAGAGCTAGAGACAGTAAGGCTGTGTTTTAGGGATACAGCTGGGCTCAACACCTAGAAGGCAAGACCCAGCCAGGCGAGCTGCCTTCACCTGTGCCCTAGAGGCTCCTCGCCCTGCCCACCCCTGCATTCGACACCAAGCCCCATGTGGCACTTGCCTTTTTGGGTTCCATAGAAACGATGCTGCCCGCAGAGAACATTACTGTTTCCATGGTGATCCAAGTGGCTCACGGGTAGGAAAGTAGATGCCAGACTCCCCGAAAATCTGGGGTATGCAGGAGCTGGAGAAGCAAAAGGACTGGCTGTGGCACAAGGTCCTGGCCCCCTAGCCCAAACCGCCCTGATCCCAGGGAGACAAGAAGCTGGCAGGCGGTCCAAGAGCAACATCCCACGGAGCCTGGCGCACAGCCCACCGGTGGGAAATCAACCCATCAATACATCATATTAACTCTGACTCAACTAATACCATCCCTCTGGTGCGGCACAAATTGAATTGCTGATGGGCTGGGGAGAGGGGAAGCTGGAGGAGGGTTCCTGTGATTCCCTCTCAGCTCTTGGTTTCTCCAGTGCTTCCAGGCAGGTCACAAAGGAGCTTAGAGAGGTGTTTTAAGAGGAGGGGACACAGCAGACAGACATCCCAGAGTTCTGACAGCCAGGGCCAGACGCTGGCTCTGTGTGTACCATGGTCTACCAGGTGGGCAGATAGTTTCAGGCCAGCTGTGTTTGGGGGAGCTAGTTGGAGTGAGCCACATAAGGCCATGCCTCTGGGGTGACACAGGTTCCTTGTAGCTGGAAGCCACAGGTGTCGCTAGTAGAGCTCTCCATATAGGTCAAAGGCCTGGTCTTTTCATGGCCTGACTTCTGTAGCAGAGTTGGGACCATGCAATGACAGCACCATCCCAAGAAGCCCTTGCACAAGGCCACAGCCTCTAACATTTACTTAGTGACGTTTGGGTCATGTCAGGAGGGCCCCTCTCTGAGTTAAGTGTTCATCCCTGCACGGCAACCAAAGTTCTGAAAGGTCACTCATGTGCAGAGATGCTAGCCTGGCCTACAGCTGGTCCTGCTTTGTTGGCCCTGGAGCGCTGGTCAGCTGGAACCTCCCTCATGAAGTCTTAACTTGCAGGACAGGCAGGACTAAGTACCAATCAGGGTGCCGAGTCACCATCAGCCACCGGGAACATTACTTCTTGGAGCTGCTCCTTCTTCACAAGGTCTGATGGGACAGGTACCTAGGCCACTGACACTGCAGATGCCTCCAGCCCACTAATCCAGGGCCTGGGATTAAAGACTTTGATGCCATTTGTTAGATGAGCAGGTGGCTTCCAGTGGGGGAAGCTGGGCTGAGCTGAGGTCTGTCCAGCAGTTGGACTCATGTCCTCAGAGCCTGGGTATTTGCCTGGGGGCCTGGGATCCTGTCCACTTCCTGGCTTCATCACTGTACACTGAGGAGGTAAGATACAGGCTCATGGGATGTGGGGCCCAGGTCAGACTCAAAGTCTGCTATGAGCACCAGGGGCCCAGAAGCAGCCTTCTGTCCTTCTGTCCTGAGTACCCACTTGGGGACACACTGCCCCTCCTCATTCTGTAGAATAAACCAGAAGCAGCAGGACTAGGTGGGGCAGGCTTTCTTTTTTCTTTTTCTTTTT
>NDGN011306544.1:0-10067 GCA_002564285.1 Tympanoctomys barrerae
AGTTGTCCAGGCTGGGATTGAACATGTAATCATTCGGCTTTAACCTCCCAGAGTGCTGTGATTACATGTACATGCCACCAAATAGCTCAATACAGAGTTGTGTGTGTGTGTAGGACATTTAAATACCAAATTATTTACTGGTAGCACCCTGTATTGTACTTGTAGTATATGTGGTATCATTCTGTGTGACTTAGAGCTCAGGATGTAAAATATTCTCTTCCCACATCCCCTTAGAGGGCATCACACTTAACATTCGCTCAACCACTGTGCTATATATATTCCCAGCCCTTTCAAAAAAGATAAAAGACTCCCCTCAGTTGCCCAGACTTGCCTTAAATTTACCATGCTTCTGCCTCAGTTTCCCTAGTAGCTGGTGTTACAGGTGTGAACCACTGTGCTGACGCCTCCCAGTGTGTCTCCCCTTTACCCCCCCTTCCCTGCCACTAAGTTAGGATACTGCTATAATGTCCAGCCTGGCTCTGAACTCTTGGGCTCAAGAATCCTCCTGTTTCAACCTTCTGAGTAGCTGTGACTATAGGTGTGTTCCACAGTACCTACCTTTTAGTAAGTACTTTTAGTGATTGTGTGTTGATATTTAAAGCCATTGACAGATTTGAGGTTATAACAACGTTCTCATTTGTGGAAGTAGAATAATTTGGGAAAGAAAAAAAAAATGACCTTTCACAGTTGCATGTTACCTTGCTGTCTGTATTTCATCTAGAAACCAACTTCTTATATTTTCGAGTTTTGGGGCTAAGGATAGTGTTGGCCAGCGTAACAGTGTGTGTTAACAATACGAGTTCCTCAGGAGGCTGTGTGAGGAGGATCACACATGCCAAGGTCTGCTTGAGTAATTTAGGCAAGACCCGAACAAATAAAAATGATGGGGAGTGTAGCTTAATGGTAGAGAACTTGCTTGCCTAATGTGGGTTAGGTCCTGGGTTTGATCCCCAACAAATATTTCCCCCCAAAAGCATTATGATTATTTTGATTATTAGGAACATCTAAGTTGTATTTCTTAGGGTTGGGTGTGGTCACACATGTTTGTAATGCCAGCACTTTGGGAGGCTGGGCAGCTTAACAGTTTAGACACTCTCTCAAAATAAAAAGATGGGCGTGATGGCACATGGCTATAATCCCAGGCTAAGGCAGGAAGATTTCCGGAAGTTTGAGGCTGATAGTATAGAGTGAGTTTAAGTCAGCTGAAACTCTAGAGCAAGACCCTATCTGGGATGATGGGGGAGACTGGGCCCGAAGCTCAGTGCAAAAGCCCTGGATTCTGTCCAAGTATTGGGGGGGGGAAATCCATTTCCTGAAGTATTTAATACTGTACATCAGTACATTTTTGAAGTTTTATTTCCTCAGATATTAGTGTATTTTAATACAGGTTCTTACAAGGTCTCACTATACAGATTGGATTTTTAGTGATCCCGCCTGTTTTCAACCTCCCAAGCACTGGGATTACAGGTGTGTGCTACCACTCCCAGTCTCTGTCATCATCTCAGTGTGCCCTGGAGGTAGGGCCAGCATGGCACACTGGGGATCGAACCCTGGTTGCTGTGTTTGCCTAAAGGCACTTTAGTCCGCTGAGCTATCTGGCCAGCCCCTCAATTTTTAATTTTTGTTTTATTTTTTGATGATACAGGGTGTCACTACACAGTTTGGACTCCCAGTGGACTGCTGGGATTACAGGCGTAAGCCACCATGCCTGGGTTTGGAGCTGTCATGGTGTACTCAGGGTCCCGAGGACCTCCAAGGCATGCAGTACTGAGGATCAAACTTGGGACCTTGTGCTTGCCAGGCAGGTACTTAGGCCAGTGAGATAGCTCATCTGCCTAAGCACCTGCTTAGGCAAGCACAGAGACTGAGGTTTGATTCCAGCACCACATGTGGCCCTGGCTGGGCATGCTGAGCCAGCCACTGAGTCCTAGCGCATGCCTGTAATCCCAGCTCTGGGGAGGCTGAAAACAGAAGGATCACAATGAGTATGAACTGCATAGTGAGACCCTGTACCAAATACATAAAGTTAAAAATTTTTTTGAATTATTTAAGGGATACTTGTTAAGTCCATAGAGGAGTACTGCAATTTGGATGTTTTTTCCCTTCTTTTAGCCATTCAAGAGAGACAAAGCAAAGGGGTGGTTTTTAGATGCCATTAGGAAAGGAACAAAATTGACCTGGCCTTTGTAGCAGTTGAATAACAGGCACCCTTTCCCTTCTGCAAACAATCTTGAATTCACAGTTTAAATTTGTGCTTCATCATATTTTATTTCCCTTGAGCGTAAACTATTACATCATCTGTGTTGGGCCTCTGCTGCTGTTTACTGAGCATTGGCGGGGTGGTTCCCCTGGAATACCTTTTTAAGAAATACAGCTGTGTTCTGAATGTGCTTAGTACCACTTAACACCCAGTACGTGGTGGTCAGTCTGTTAGCAATTCTTAGAATAATTTCTTATTGAGGAATAAATTACCTTGGTTATATGCTTGCTACTGTCATGTGCTAAACTCCCTGTGAATGACTACATTGTATTTCTGCTAAGATTTAATATTTAATGCATATTGAGATAACCTTTTCTGTCAAAGTCCCTTTTTCTCTGCTTAATCTGAATGGGTATATGTTCAAGGTTAAATAGCAGATATAATCGGAATGTTTAAATAGGTTATTTTAAATTTTCCTATCACTTCCAAAGGATATTTATAAAGTTAAGCTTTCAATTCTAACTTTAGAGTAATGTATTTTCTATTAGATATTAGTTACTAGATTTTAGGCAGTTGACCCTGTTGAAATAGTGTTAGCAGTAACTTGTTTCACATGCCCAGTATAAAAAGGTACATTCATAGTCAAGTTTTTGTATAAATTGGGGTGAAAGGGGCTGGCCAGATAGCTCAGCGGACTAAAGCACCTGCTTAGGCAGAGCACAGTGCCCGGAGTTTGATCCTTGGATGCTGTGCTGTCCCCGCCCCCATGGCGTGCCGAGACTGGGCATGGTGGCATGTGCCTGTAATCCCAGCGCTTGGGAGGCTAAAAACAGGAGAATCTCTAGGAGTCCGATCTACGTAGTGAGAACCTGTACACCCTGTACTAAAGTTAAAAAATAAATAAATTGGGATGAAAGTATTTAAAATTATTAACAATTTGGGGACAAACATTGTGGACATATGTTGTCCTTTGTGTGAAGGTGACCTGTTGGCTTCCTCTATGCATAATCATGATTCCATTTCCTTTTTCAGGGTTTTGCTTTTTAAGATTTAAGGATCCAAATTCCAGACTAAATTTGAGATTGTCCTGGAGAACAGACTGTCTTACATATCTTACTTGCATTTCTGATGTTAGCATTGTGTTTTGTACATACTTAGTCAAATGAATACTATACTTGACAAATAAGTTAAAAGGTGCTGGATGGGCAGTGTCTTTGGAGCAGTAAATAAAACAAAATTTGCTTTGGCTCTACTGTTTCTTTTTTTCTTTTTTTTTCTTTCACTTTTTCATTGTTCATCTTTCCCTCTTAGAATGTTGAAGTAATCCTTCCACCTCCACTTCCCAGAGAACTGGGACTACAGGTGTGCATTGTGCTGAGCTGTGGAATTTTTCATTTTTTTGTTTCATGGGATGGAACCTAGGGTTTTGCACTACGGTAGCTCTGAGGAACACCCTTTTTTTAACCACCAAATCTCCCTAAATTGTTAAATTACCTGCCCAGGGTGGGCTGCAGGGAATTTGTCTCACAGGAGCCTGGGATTGCAGGCATACATCACCATGCCAGGCAGGAATGAAGGAATGAATGAATGATTTTCCTCCCTTCCTTCCCCTCCCTCATTTTCTTTCCTTCTCTAGCATCTGCCTGAATTTTTCAGGCAATCTGCCTCATTCTCCCGGGTATGTAGGATGACAGGTGTGTATGAAGATGCTCCTTTTTCCTTTTTCTAAAACGGGTTTGGGGATCAAACCTACTGGTGCTCTACCACTGAGCTGCAAAAAAAGAACCAGCTTTTTTTTTTTTTTTTAAAGACTGAAGTTGCCCCAGTGTCTAATTTGTGTTTCTCCTACCTTACCCTCTCTTGGTGGGATTACAGGCATGTACCACCACGCTTGGCTTATTTTTACTGTTTCCTTTATTATTATTTTTTAATATTTATTTGTTTATTCGGTACAGGCTCTTGCTATGCAGCTCAGACTTGCAGCAATCCTCTCTCAGCCTACCCAGCACTGGGATTACAGGTGTGCACCACCACACCTGGTTTTGGCGCCTGGCATGATGAGCCCAGGGCCGGCAGAGCATGCGGTACCGGGGATTGAACTCTGGTACTTGCACTTGCCAGGCAGGCGCCGAGGTATCTCCTCAGCCCCTTTTTACTGTTTTTAATCACTGAGTGCTGCACTGAAAAGTTCCATTAACATTCTTGGTTTGCTTCACCTCTTTGTAATAGTACTTCCGTTGCCCTCCATCTGCCCTGCCCCTCCTCTGTGCACACTCTTGTCCTCCTGTAGTTCAGACTGGCCTGACTGTACAGCCTTGCACTGCCACGCCCTGCTCTTAAAATAGTGTTTTTATTAACTTAAACTGAGTTGTATGTTTTTTGTTTGTTTTAATGGTGCTGGAGATTATGTCAAAGTCTTATGTGTGCAAGACTTCTGTGGTTGGGCCTTATCCTCAGGTCCCTCGGTTTTAAACAGAAACTGTTCAGTTGCCTCTGGTGGCTAAAGAATGATTTTAGTAGATGATTTATCTTGCTAACTTTATTTGAATTTAGTGGTGCATAATATGATTAGACAGTTTTATCTTCTGTGTGATCGTTAACTGTTTACTTTTTTTTTAGTACTGGGGATTGAACTCAAGACCTTGCTCTTGCCAGGCAGGTGCATATGCCACTGAGCTATCTCCCTGGCTCTGCTGTTTACATTTTAAAATAATTTAATGAATTAGAGCTGAGCATGAGGATGACTGACAACTATAGTCCCAGGCTGAGACAGAAGGATCTTGGGGGCCAGGCTATTCTGAGGTACTTAGACAGGCCCTCTCAACACACATACGCAAAACAAGGCCCTTTCAACACAAACATACACACACACACTCACACACCCCAAAGCAGGTTTTTAAAAGTTTATATAATGTAAAGTGAAATTCACATCTCCATTCTTGGTGGTGTCTTTGTGTGAATAGCTTAAGAAAATAGATGGTTTGCTGGCCATGGTGATTCATGACTGTAATCCCAACATGTGGAAGGCCACACAGTTTTAAGACCAACGTGAAGTATGTGTGGTGACACTGTCCTAAAGAAAGGAAGGAAAGAAGGAAGAAAGCAATTTTGTTTTTTTAAAAGGTAGCTCTTTGTAAGCTGTACAACGGCACCTTGGTATAGTGCTTACAATTGCAGGTTCTGGAGTCAGACACTTGGATTCATAGATATGCTTTTTTTTTTTTTCTTTCATTTGTAAAATGGAAACATTTTAATAGTGGAGTTGTAATAAGTGGGAATAATACAAAGTGTTTGACATCAGCTTTGTCTGATATATGTTGAAATTCAGTAAATGCCAACTATAATCATAACTCTCTGTAGATTTTTTTTTTTACCCGACATTCTGGGCAGTTTTTCATGACTTACATATACTATTTATTTTTATATGGCATAGTGTTACTTTTTCTTATAGTGTTACTTTGTAAGCATGGTTAGTCATATTGATGGATATTTATGTGGTTTCCAGTTTGTTTCACTATATTGCATGTGAGTTCCTGCAACCACCCTGGAATACCTTTTTGTTTTATTCCTATGACAAGGGTCAGGTTCCAAAACTGTGGGGTCTAGAGAGAATTTGATGAAGGGAGTGGATACCAAACATGCTCTGCCCTGGAATATGTTGCTTATTTCAAGCTTATTATATAGGAATTGGGTTCCATCATTTACTCTCCTAATCCCCCTCACCCTACCCCAGGAGTAAGCTAAAAATTTGGATTTTTAGGTGCTTTTGTTTTTTGTTTAAGACAGGGTCTCATGTAGTTCAGGCTGCCCTCAGACTCATGGTGTTCCTCCTGCCTCAACCTCTCAACTGGTGGGAATATTATATTATATTATATTATATTATATTATGCTTTTTATTTGTTTTAGTACCGGGGAACGAAACTCAGGACCTTGCACTTGCCAGGCAGGTGCTTATATATTCCTGAGCTGTATCACTAGTCCCAGTGGTGGGATTATTGTTGTGTGCCACTATTCCCAGTTTCCTGTAGTAATTTATATTTTAAAAGCTGCGTGTTGTAAAAGAGACTAGTTTTCCAACTTAGTCTTTCTTTTACTTGGGAGTCATATACTGGGCTGTCTTTGTTTGTTGTAATAATAGTTACTGGGGTCTGAGCCAAGGGCCTTTTCTCTGAGTTAAATCTCTAGCCCATACTTCGTTATTTTTGAGACAGAATCTCCTCAAAATTGCCTAGACTGATTGAAGCCTGAAGGAATGCTAGTATTACAGACCTGTGCTGCCACACCCAGCATTTTTGTCTGTTCTGAGTTAGGGTCTCATGGACTCTACCTAGGTAATACAGAGCAGCCTTAAGCTCTCTTACATAGCCTAGGATGGCCTGAATTTAAAATCTTCCTGCCTCAGTTTCTGGGATCATAGGCACGTGCCACCACGCCTGACACATCCCAGTAGTGTATTTTGTAAGATAGATTGCTGGACATTAAGTTGAGATATGTGTTTTTAAAATATTGTGTTCTTTTGAGACAGGGTCTTCCTGTACAGTTCAGGCTGGCCTTGAATTCACTATGAAGCTCAGGGTGGTCCTCCTGTTTGTCTCCCAAGTGCTGGGATTATAGGCATGTGCCATCATGCCCTGCAACATTTGATGATTTTAAAATTTGTTTTATTATTATTGCCCTTTTTATTAATTTGTTGGTACTTGGGATGGATGTGTGGAGGGCTGAGCTACACTGTGAAACCCTTTTTTAATTTTTATTTTGAGGCAAGATCTTGCTAAATTGCCTAGAC
Source organism: Tympanoctomys barrerae (assembly GCA_002564285.1). NCBI lineage: Eukaryota > Metazoa > Chordata > Mammalia > Rodentia > Octodontidae > Tympanoctomys > Tympanoctomys barrerae. Next base: position 6,987 of record NDGN011306544.1, read on the forward strand.
AGGGCTCCAATTTGTAGTCCTGCCTTTGTCTACCAGAGCTGGGATTACAGGCATGGACCATTACCCTGTTTTCTCTTGCTTCTTGAGATCAGTTTTTGTAAGGAAAGACTTAAATGCTATTACCAGAGATTACAGCTTTTAGGAAGTTATGTTTCAGGAAGATAAGGTTGTTGGTAGTGTGGATAGTGGACCACTATGGCCGGAAAGAAGACAAGCATGGATTTAGAAATGTTATTTCCAAAGATGGATTTAGTGCTATGTAAACAAGGTTTTGATGAAAATATTTCCCAAATTCTAAGAAGAAAAAAGTTCTAAAAATACATTTGGTTTCATGCTCTGAATCTGTAAAACAAATGTATCTGTGATTTTGAGAGGTAAAAGATTCATATGTATAGTTATATTGATACCTTATTCTTTATTATTTTATTTTAATTTGAAGAGTGAAAACAAGCAAAAACAAATGGAGAAAAATGACAGAAATGACAAACAGGGTAACATGTTACAGATTTTCAAAACAGGGATAGCTAATTAACAATGGTTGCTATGTTATCTATTTTTTCATGTTAATGACAAAAAAGATAAAATAAGAATGAAACAGTTTCAAGACAGGTTAGTATGATAGTTACAATAATTAATGCATTGCATATTGTTGTCTTCCTAGTAGTTATTCAGAAGACAAGGTGGAGGCATGCTATCTTGTCTAAACAATGTTAGTATAAACCTTTCCTCTCAATGAATTAAGAGAAAGTAGCTGTATATCTATCTTAGCTATTTTGTATATACATGTATATATATTTCTAATACACACACAGACAAAAAAACCCAAAACAACAACAAAAAAACCCCAGGAAGGATTAAGATGTTTAAAGAGTGTTGTAGTCATATATTAAAAATAGTCATTATAGTGGTGCACACCTTGAGCTCACGATGCTGTAATCCCAATACTTGGTAGGCCAAACCAGGGGGATTGTTGTGCGTTTGAGGGCACCCTGGGCTACATAAGCAAGACCCTGGGGTGGATGATGGGGGAGATAAATTAAAAACAGAATATTCACATCATACTAAGTACAAAGAAAGAATAAGAGAGATATAAAATAGCAAGAAATAGCAAGGGTAATAAAATGAGTTCTTATGGACATACCACCAGAGAGAACTGGCTGGATGGCTGACAGTTTTGTTTTCTCACTGTTCAAGTAGCATAAGCACAGATCCCAAATGAAGACTGATCAGGTACTCAGGAAAAGCACATGTGCATTGTTCTTGTTTGTTTGGTTGGCTAGTTTTGTGCTAGGAACCTTGAGCAGCTACACAAACATTCTGCCACTGAGCTCTATACACCTCTAATCCATGTTTATGTGGTTTTTATTTATCTCATGGGATGGGGGATTGGACTCATGGTCTTGTGTGTGCTGGGTAGATTCTGTACTGCAGAGCTTTACATGCATTTCCCTTGCCCTTTCTTCACTCATTCATATATTCATTTATTCCTACTGGGGATTGAACCCAGAGCCTTTTTTTTTTTTTTTTTTTTGTTAGCTGAAGTTTTTTTATTAACTCATAATTACTTGTCTTCTGGTTTGTTGAAGTAGAAAGTCAGACAACACTTGCCACAATAATGTCTGTCAAAAGTGGCTGGCCATAAAAACTCCTGCACCACATTGATCTGAGGGCCACTGTCTACGAAAATGACTAATTTTGCCATTTTCATCCACCTTATAGTATTTTAGGACAGCAAACTTAACCTTCTTTCTCTTATGCTTATTCTTGGGAATGGTGTAAGACTTCTTCCTTTTCTTAGCACCACCACGGAGTCTCAGCACAAGATGAAGGGTAGACTCCTTTTGAATGTTGTAATCAGACAGGGTACATCCATCTTCCAGTTGCTTACCAGTCAGCCTTTGCTGATCAGGAGGAATTCCTTCCTTATCCTGGATATTGGCCTTTACATTTTCTATAGTGTCCCAGGGTTCAACCTCGAGCGTGATGGTCTTTCCTGTGAAGGTTTTCATGAAAATCTGCATCTTGGCGGCGGTTCCACCACAGATGGTGGATCCGGAAGGAACCCAGGCCCTTTGCACTGAGCTACGTCCTCATCCTATTTTTTAAGAAGAGTCTTACCAAGCTGCTAAGTTGCCCCAGCTGGACTGAAACTTGTACTCCTTTTCTCTCAGCCTCTCAGACTGCTGGGGTTATAGGTGTGAGAGACCATGTCCAGCTTTCACATAGGCTTTTTTTTTTTTTTTAATTTTAATTTTATTTATTTTTTGATACTGAGAATGGAACTCAGGACCTGGCACTTGCAAGGCAGGCTTTGTGCCACTAGCTACATCCCTGGCTGTCATGCGTGCTCTTGATAGTGAACGTGGGTAAGACATTTTATACTGTAGCTTTACCCCCACCCCATTGTTTTGTATGCATTGTGGAAGTTTTACTTATTTTTATTTTTTTGGAAATGGGATATCTGTGTAGGTCGGGCTGCTCTTACACTCACAGTGTAGTCCAGGCTGGGCTCACAGCAACCCTCCTACCTCAGTTCTCTGGAGTGCTGGGATTACTGGAGCTTCACTGTTGAGGGTAGAATAAACTGAACATTTTTTGTGCATGCCTGAGGCAGGAAAATACCACAAGTTGGAGGCTAGACTGGGCTACAGAATGAGATGAAGGCCAGCTTGGGCTACAGAGTGTGTTCAAGGTTAACCTGAACTATATGATGACACCTTCCCCACAAAAATTGAATTAAAAAATGAAAACTTTGACTTGTTTCATTTAAAATACAGTAATGATTAATGTTGTACTTGGGACAGTCTGAGTGCTTAAAGCATCTGCCCACAATTTTTATTGAAGGCACAAAATAAAAGTTAACATGTTCCTGTCTGATGGAACTACTACTGATGAATTTTTTTTTGTTTTTTCAAAACCAAGAAACTTATATTCATATAATTAGAATTCTCAAAGTAGAAAGAGTAGACAATAAATATTTAAAGATTTTAAAATTTCTGAATTTAGTTCAACTTACACATTTCCAAGAAAAATGAACCCTTTGCACAAGAAATTTAAATAAAATCATACCAAGATACACAA
>NDGN011306551.1:0-13638 GCA_002564285.1 Tympanoctomys barrerae
CCCCAGTTCAGCAAAAAGAAAAAAAGCTTAATTCCTTCTTTATCCCCTCTCCTCCCTTTCCCTCCCTGCTCCTTCCTCCATCTCTTGATGTCCTTTCCATTTGTAAAAGATATCCTTGCATCTTATTGTCTTTTATTTGGCGCTTTATTTGCCTTTCATGCTTCTCAAGTAAGAGAAACCATGTGATATTTATGCTTGTGTATCCGATCTATTCCCCTTAACGTCATCGTCTCAGAGTGCAACCATCTACCCACAGACTGAGCAGGTAACATCCCCCTCTTTGAGCCTCAGCTTGCTCATTTGGAAGTGGGAGTAATAATATCAGTTTTATTAGATAAATGTACAGCTCAGAACCCCTTTCCCACCATAGGAGAAAAGCAAAGAATACAAGGATGTCCTGGCTTCTTTCCACCATGGAGACGGGTGGCAAACAGGTAAACAGAGGCATCAATGAAACCACTGTAGGCACTGATATGTGCTTTGTAGACTGTCTCAGTCACTCTCCCACAGCACACACCCAGCACCCATGACTTAGAGGAGGAGAGCGCTCGAGGGCTCACCATTTCAGTCCATGATCAGCAGGCTCCAAAGGAAGAAACAGGACAGCAGAGGGGCCTGGCAGGGGAAATGTGTTCAGCCCCTGGCAGCCAGGAAGCAGAGAAGAGAGGGGCCAGGAAGGGGGAAATGCTTCTCTAGTTGTGCCCCCAGCGTCTTACTTGTAACCAGGCCCCCACCTCCTAACAGCACATCCAGCTACTGGGCTCATCGGTGGAGAATCTGCTGAGGAGTCCAGTGCTCCCATGAGCCAAATGCCTTCCACACATGTGAGGCTTTGAGGAGACATCAAAATCTAAGCCATAACAGAGATCAGGTCACAGGAGGGTCATCAGAGAGCCACCTCCAAAAGGCGGTCCAAAGAGGTTAGGCTTGAGCAAGACCTCAGTGACAGAAGGAGCAGCCTGGGGGAGCATGGGGGAAGAGCACACCAGGCCAAGGGGATATCTGGGAAAAATGACCAGGGTGGGGTCAGATGAGAGAAATAGATAGGCATGGGATAGACTGCATGGGTCTTTGGGTCCACAGCAAGCCACATGGATTTTATTCTGTGTTTCTAGAAGACACAGAGGCCTTTGAAGCAGGTGAAATGATCTAACATACCTTTGAAGGTCTCTCTGGCTGCTATAGAAAGAGTCGATGGATAGTGCATGCTATTACACACCTTTCTCACAGCCAAAGAAGAAGATGGTGCAGTAGTGTGAGACTCAAAGACACTGTAAAGAGAGATAGAACCAGTAGTAGGATGCCTGGCACACAGCAGAAGTGAGTGTCAGGGTGATAATTCCAATCAACTTCTCTCATCCTCCTCTGGCCCCATCCACCATTGCCCACAGTCTCATGTAAAACTGACAGCCAAGAGAAATGAGAAATCTCAAGATGCCCTTGAACATCAAGGACATCTGTGTCTCTTGGGGCCATAGAAAGTCTCCACAGCATGATAGAGAGCTAGGACCTCAGCTGTGATGGTGGGAAGGTCCCGTGTATGACACAGCTGTGCCTCATAAGATCCTAAACAGGGAGTACACAAGGGCCTGGGCTGGGATGCCATATGACAGAAGGGTACAGAACCAGAAAGGTCACCTGAAGCACTGTCATTTGACAAGTGAATGGGATTGAGTTCTGGACAGTGTAGCAAAGGGGCATTTTCATTATGCTTTCATTCAATTCTGATAATAGTTAAGCAAGAGAAGGAGTAATGCCCCAGAGACAGGCAGAGATTCCAAGGACATCTTTAAATGAGCAGAGGTAGCTCATGGAGGGGGAAAGAAAAGTCCAGCTGCTTCCTGACTCTTCTCAGAATAGACATTTGGCGAGAAGGGACTACCTCTGGGAAATAAGACCTTTCATATTACTCCTGGAACTAAATATTTCCCCCCAAATGTTGGTTAAATACATGTCGGTTAATGCTCTTCTAGACTACTGGTCTCAGTTACTTTTCTCTCATTGCTGGGACAAAATACCCAACACCCAGAATTAAGGAAGGAAAGGTTTATTTAGCTGACAGTCAGTGGAGGTTTCAGTCCATATTCAGCTAGCTCTAAGGCAGAGTGTCACATAAAAGAGAGCAGTAATTTATGGCGGTGGAAAACAGCAAAGAGCAAAGGGAGGAGCCACTGGTGTGACAGCTAGCAAGCCTTCTCCCCTCCCCTATATTGTACTCAAGCTGTCTGCCCCAGAGAAATGTAGCACTCACACCCATAATCCCAACATTGGGTCATGAATTAATCACAAACTAGAAGATGCTCCAATGACTGCATGAGGCTTTGGGAAGGACAATTAGACACAAACCATAACACCACCCCTGCTTTTCTTCCCGAAGTTTGAATTAGCAATCCTGGCTGACCCATACCTTCCTGAGAAGATACCTTTCAGAACACATGCCTGTAATTCCATCATTATAGAAAGCTGAGGCAGGAGGATCACAAGTTCAAGCCCAGCCTGGGCAACTGAACAACTTAGCAACTTACTGAGACCCTGTCTCAAAAAATAAAAGGCCTGGAGATATAGCAACAGGTGTAAGACCTGGATTCAATCTCTAATACTGAAAAAAACACAATACCTTCCCTTAAGTAGCATTCAAAGGCAAGTATATAAAGATCCACATTTATCAGAACTCTTGAGAAACACTGAGGTCTGGAAAGTTAGGCTCTCTCCAGATGTTACCAGAAGCCTACAGCCAAGTAACCATAGCTTCCCTCAGGATGGGCTTTTACTATCCAATTCAACATGGTCCCGCCTCTTTCTACTGCCTCCCCAAGACACATATTTGCCTTATTCCTTGTCTATCATCGGTCTCATTTATGTTCCCTGCCTTGCCCTACTGGAATTTAAAGCTGCAGTTTTGATGCTGGCCTTGAATTCCACTAAGTATACAATTTGCACGCGCACACACACACACACACACACACACATGTGCACACATACATACCTATTTACACCAACACAATTTTGTCCTTATTCTTCTTAACCAACATTATAAATGACTTCCTCTACCAAGAGAAGTGGTAAAACCCGGATTTAAGTTCCAGCTGGGCTGCCTTGCTGTGCAAGTTGAAGTCTCTGAGCCTGTGTGCCTATACCTTTAAGATGAGGTTGAGTGCTCACCTTGTTGAGGGAATGGTGTGAGACAATGCATGAAGCACTGGCCCATTGTAGGTGCTTGACAAATAGAACAGTTTCTTTGTTTAAGACCAACAAGCATTTTCATCAGAGTCCCACCTGGGCTGTGTAGGCTGTATTTTAAGAACCAAGTTCCCTTTCCTGAACCTCTACTCTGTGCCAAGGAGAGAGAGGACAAAGATGGTCAAGAAATGGTTCCTAAGCTTAGAGACTCACATGCTTGGCAGCCAGAAAGGAAAATCAACCATTATAATGATATGTGGCATGTTCTACAATGGGGAGAGGTGATAAGGGAGTGACATCTTTAAATTCCCACAGGGACTCAAAAGAAGATATTATCTCTATCTGAAAACACCAAAAACTTCTGAATTAGACTATGAGCCTTTGACAAAGCCTATCAAGTTGATACAAACTGTCATCTCTTTGACTCCAGTACCCTCTGGGGGGGGGGCCTTGGCATGTGGGAATGGGCTCAATAAGTTATTTGATGGATGAGTGAGTGAATGGGTAAATGGATGGACGGGTACATGGACAGGCGGATAGATGGATGGAGAGATAGATGGATGATGGATGGGTGAATAGATGGGCAGATTGATGGATGGATAGGTACTTGGATGGATACAAGTATCACTCATACATAAACAAATGGGTGACAGCCTGTCTTCTTGATCTCATAAATATAGTCTCAATGCTGGACTAAATGAAACTGAATGCATCTTGATCATAACTGTCTCCTACTTCATCATCAACATTACCACCGTTTACTGAGCATTTACTATGAGCCAACCATTAGGCCAAAGATCAAATGCATTGCTCTGACTGCCTCACTTAATTCTCACATCATCACACATGTTCTTCCGTCACACCCAACTGGCAGATGAGGAAACTGAGGTTATGAGGAGGAAGGCGGCCGGCCCAAGGTTGTCAGTTACTGAGCAGCAGAGAGGAGCTGCAACAGGCCTACACACCATTGCTAGTGTTCCGTGTCTGCCACTGGGTCTGCTACAGACATTGGTATTCAAGGCACAGAGAAGACAAATGTGGTGTCTGCCGACCTCTGTCTTGGTTCACCCTCACAGCCTGGTCTTCACAGGCGCTTTAAGAAACTCTGTCTTCCTTCTTGATTGAGGACTCTCCCAGTGTCCCCTTTGCCCTCTCTCCAAGCAGATGGTTTAATTACTTGAAATTATTTTTAAGCAAGGACAGAAAGGTGAATTCCCTCTCTACCCCATACCTAACTCACAAAATGGAAATTGAGTTGCCTCTTTTTTTTCTAAACTAACATTTTGTGATGCAACAATTATCCCTTAAAAAAAAACTGCACTCTTGTATATCCTTTTAAAGTTTCCTTTTTCAGCCATAAAAGGGACTCAATGTCAATCAAATACTCTGAACTCTGATGTCAACTCATGGAGTCACGATTGACCACTGAATATGTGCTGGCCTCTATCCCTAACTCTTACAAAGGTATCAATAGTGACCATTAATATTAATATAGTGCTGGTCAATATGCAAAGTGAATTAACATTTAAAAAAGCTCATCCATTATGAAACCAAAATTCTGAAGAGTTAATAGCTTTGCTAAACTACTACTAGAAAGCAGAGCTTCAAACTGAAGCTATCAGCTTAGCACTCAAGCCTAGGGTCCATCATTCCATGATATACACAAGGCTGTCAAAGGCAGCAGTGGCTTCCAAACTGGAGCCTCCTCTCAAGTATTGCAAGGACTTTCCATTATACATTTATTTGTGAATTGTGTGCTAGCTATTGGTGCCATGAAAAAAGATAAATTTGGATCCCTGCCCTCAAGGAAGGCACAGTATAGTTGAAGAGATGAAGAAGCAACAGCATCACTCTTAAAATCACTGCATAGTGTTGCTAGGACACTCACATCGAGAGAGAGAGAGAGAGAGAGAGAGAGAGAGAGAGAGAGAGAGAGAGATATATGTTTAATTTGGCTCGCAGTCAGGGAATTTGGTCCATGGCAATCTGGCTCCAAGGCAAAAATATGTATATGGTGGGAAGACCTAGAGGAGCAAAGTGGCTTCGTTCGTGGTGGCTAGTAAGCAGCATCAGAAACCAGGAGCCAGAGATCATATATAGGACTCATGACCACGCCTCCAGGACTCACCCAGAGGTGTGCTTTACTAATCCCTTGGGGGCTCCCAAGCCAATCAAGTTGACACAATCAAATGTAACTGTCACAGAGACCCACTGTGCTCTGTGTGTCCTGATCACAATTTTTTTTTTAATCAGATACGTGCACTGAGTACCTTCTTCAGAGCACAGCCATCATTAAGAGCTGAAGAAAGGATGATTTGATCTACCCATGCTTTCCCAGACATGCTCTGTCACTCTGGAGTCTCGATGGTAGAAAATAAAGTAACAGGCATTTATCATCATTATAACCAGTAGTGAGTGCTTACTGCATATTCGCATTGTTTTAAGCACTCTACAGGATTTTCTTCTAAATCTGTGAAAGTAGATATGATTACCCCATTTCTACAGATAAGAAAATCAAAGCGAAAGGACAGTTGTAAATAACTCAAGGTCATACAATTAGCATTATGACAAAGCCAAGCTTCCAAGCCACACACTGGGAGTTAGAGCCTACATTTCCATGTGCAGTTTCAGGCAGGACAGCCCTTTCATTCCAAGATGAGCTAAGTGCGTGTTTCATTAAAGCTATCCTCCCTTTCTTCTAAAATGCAGATGTGGGATCAAGGCCCTCACCTTGGAGGGGGGCACTGCAAAGGCTGTTCTTGTTGGAGATTTAGGTACATCTCCACCACCCAGGGAGAAAATGTTTCCTCAGAGGGGGTCAGGTGGATATTGAGGTTGGCATCTGATTCTTGCATTGGGCAGATGTGGTTGGAGATTTATTTTCAGACCAGCCAAAGCCAGAAACTAACTAACAGAACCACTGTGAGTGACTCTGTAAGGTTTGAAACATAAGCCAACCTTTGTGAGGACCCAAGAGACAAGTATACCCCAAAGATGGAAAGAGGATCCCTGTGGCCACCTCTGTTTCCAGCATAGCCTTATTCAGCTATGGGCACTTGGGATACTGAATATGAAATTTTCTTTGTATCCCATTTTTCAACTAGACATGGCTGATACACTGACCTTTGATCCCCTCAATGGATCCTGTGCTGTCTCTAATAACCTTTCAGATAATTGTCTTGAAATTTTAGACAATGTCATCTGCAAAAAATAATAACAATGTCACTTCTCAAACACTTACACCTTTTTTAAATTTTTCATTTTCTACCTTATGGCTCTGGCTAATCTGTGAGCTTGTGTTCTTTATCAGCAGCATTAGTATTTGTTATTAGTCAAATTAATTTCACCAACAGCATTTTATTAGAATGGAGGGAATGGATTAAATTTTTCATCAAACACAAACAGAACAGCTTTAGGAGCAGAGCAGACAAGGCAGAGCCGAGATGTCCCTGCAGGAACTCAGGTGTGACATAATGACATCTAGACTTGGATTTGGCATTAAACAAATATTCACTAGGGACTAAGAATAGGGTTGTAAACAAGCTGGACATAGACATGTTCTCCCAAGGCTCCCAGCACCAGGACAACCAAGGAAAGAGATAAGACAGAGTACACCTAAGAGGTATTTTGGTACAGAATTAGCTGGATGTGGTCTTACAAGCAGACAACTAAATGCTGTATTACTCTGAGTTTCAAAACCTGGTTGCATAATCGATAATAACCAGGAAACTGGCTGAATTTTTATTAGCTTGTGAAATCTATTATAATCTCTTTATCTGAAAAAAGAGAGATGAGAGCAATGAAATTAGAGTTCTTCATGTACGAATGCTTTTAAGAATGTGGATTAAAGAGAAATTAGCAGATATTTTAATTTTCAGCTATCTTGTCCTCCATGCCAATCAGGCTACCTCTCTCTGAACTATCTCGCAATAATTAACGTCTGCCCGACGCTCTCGCAGCCTGCAAAGCCGCTTCCTGGGCATTATCTCCCACAGTCCCCACAACAACCTTGGGAGTGTGCAAAGCAATTTCACTGAGGTTATCGCTCCAGGTTCTTGAATGCTCACTGCTCATTTCCCTGCGGCCCACATGCCAGCCAAGCCTGTCATTTTAGAGCTCTGCAGACGCAGCATGCCTTCACACTTCCGCCATTTTGCACTTGTGTCTCCTTCTGCCAAGAAACCAACCCATCGTCCCTTGTTCTACCAAGGACACCTGTTCATGCCAAGTAATGAGGACAAGAGGTCCCGGAAAGGAAGGCCTGGGCATCCTAGAGTAGAAAACACCAGTAAGTGTGAGTGCTAGCAATACCCCCAAAGATTTCACCCTTTTTAAAAAACTTCAACACCTGGCACATTGCAACTGGATGGACTTGAGTTCAAACCCTGACTCTGAAACTTACTAGTTACATGACCTTGGGCAAATCTCCAGACCCAATCCTCTTATCTGCTCCTTTCCAGAAAAGCCCTAATAATTCACACATTAAAGGTGAAGAAAGTGACAGTGATTATTAAGTATAAAATGCTTGTTGTTGTTTTTAGCTTATAAAAAATTACTACATAGATTCTGTTATTAGGATTAAGACTACCTCCTTCATAGCAGAAAAGGATGTAGGCTGATGTATTATTACCAACCGTATTACTGCTACTCCTATTATTATTTACATTTTCTCTTATTTGTGTCAGGATGGCTTTTCTTTCAGAGATTTTTTTCAGTCTCAACTTCGAACTTTTTTTCTCAGAAAAAGAAAAGCATCTGGTTTGTTGTTGTTGTGTGTTGTTATTGTTGTTGTGTGTTATTGTTATTGCTGTTTCACAGGCAGCGCTGTAGAAATGATGTGGAACATCAATCTATCACTCCTTGTGGCTAAACAAGCTGGTTCACGCGGACAGAAAAGAGTCAGCCAGAAAGAGTGGACAGAGAAAGTTCAGAGAAAGGAGCAACATGGTCAGAGGCCCAGAGGCTGGAAGCGAAGTGGCTTATTTGGGGAGCTTCAGTTGGCAGCAGCTTCTCCCGGTTTAGGTAGGGAATGCAGAAGTGGGGAGTGAAAGATGGAGACCTGAGCAGAGACAGAAATCCCAGTGGTGTCCAATTTCCTTAGACTTTTCTATGCTCTTGATGTGCATTCATTTGTTCAGTTCCCACTCCACTCCTGGGAAGGAAATCCTGTCTTCAGTCTCATCTTGCAGGTGAAGAAACAGACAGGCACCAGTTACTAGCCAAAGGCCACTGATGGGCTGGGGAGATGGCTCAGTGGAATAAGTGTGTCCCTGGCAAGTGCAAGGGCCTGAGTTCAATCCCCGGTTCTACCAAAAAACAAAACAAAACAAAGGCCACTGATTTGGTCTGTGTTGTGTTGCTGTAACAAAATACCTAAGGCTGGAAGATGCGTGAGGAAAAGAGATTCATTGGGCTCATTGTCTTGGTAGCTGAAAAATCCAAATAGCGTGGTGCCAGCATCTACAAGGGGCTCCTGACTACGCCATGACACAACTAAAGAGAAGGTACACTTAGTAAGAAAAGAAACCAAGAGAGAAAATAAGAGACAGGGAAGGGACAAGGCTTGTTCTTTCATAATAACCCACTCTAGAGAGGACTAACTGGTGGACTGGCCTTGACCCTGCCCCAAGAGTAGCCGGGACCTAATCACTTCCCTTGAGGTTCTGCCTCTTATGTCTTAAAGGTCCCACAAGATCATTACAATTGCACCAGGGATCAGACTTCCATGCATAGATCCTAGGAAATCAGCCACATCCAAACCAGAGCAATCTCTCAAAAATGGTACATAAGATCCAAACCCAGCACCCAACTCACTCACTGAGCCAGGCAGGCTCTATTCTTTTCCTCTGTGACATTTGGGCCTGTGTCTTAGGCCAGAAAGGAGCCATCCTTTCCAAAGATATGAGGAAGCTTAAATCAGCTTGGGCAGATTCAAAGTCACTTCCTGTCTGTCACTTCCTGGGGTACAGAGGTGGGGTTTCAGAAGTTCCCATACGTAAAACCATTTCCATATAATTATGCTTCCTTGACCTACATGTCATTCAGCTGTGTACTGGGACTGGAGGCACAAAAAACAATTTCTCCAACCACAGAAAATTGCTTCCCAAGGCCCCCAGGTAATTAGACATTGTCCTGTGGGCATGGCCTGTTCCTCATCCACCGAGCACAGATGCCGCCACTTCAACCCTGTGTCTGAGACAGAACATCCACGGGAGGGTGGCCTTGCAGGATGCACAGGCCAGCTGCATGTACCAGGGAATTTTCTAATGTTCTTGAACATCTAGATCTGGTGGATCCTTCCCTCCACTAACCCAAGAGGGGGTGGGAGGCACGTACTGTGTGGGAAGCCATTACCTCTCAACATCCTGTCCTCTCGGAAAGTTCCACAGATGAGGAAGCTGTAACACCCATCCATGTTTGCAAATTCCAGGGGAAGATGAAGAAGGCTGTGTTCTTAATCCTCCACCTCATCTCCCTTTGGGGATATCTGCAGTTTAGTACAAATGATAAGCTTTCTATTTAGCGAATCCTTTTAATGCTTAAAGCCTTTCCATGACTCCCATGGCCTCAAGACAAATCTACCTCCAACATGGCTGCAAAGTAACTGTGACCCAGAGCTGTCACCTCTGTACCCATTCCCCACTGGGCCCCTCCCAGTTCTGTCTCCCAGCAGAGGTGGACAACGACTTAAGTGGGTAAGTGACCACTTGGGCTCGGCATGGCATTCCCTTCTGGTTTTCAAAAGAAGCTCAGATCTTAGATTGAACATGAAATGTCCAATATATAAATATGGCCACTACCTTAAAAACCTTGCAGACACACCTGCCACCCAGAATGTTCCCCCAAAGATGCCAGTCTGCACTCTCGCACCTTCACTGTTGCCTCCAGGCCTTGGCACACTCTGTTCCCTGCTTCTGTACCACATCAGGGGCTCCTACTCTCAACTGCTGCCTCCTACAAGAAGGCTTCCTGATCCTCAGTTAGACAGGTCCCCTTGCCTTAACAGCTCCTACAGCATACTGCCTTTTGCCATTAGGGAATTTTTTCTGAGTATCTTCAGGCCTTTCTGCCAACCTACAAGCTAGAGAAAGGCAGAAGCCTATTCTGATCATTATGCCATCTGCAGCCTGTAGCAAGGTGCCTGCATGCAGTAAACAGCAGATACCTATAATGGAAGGCAGAGGAGGCCAGCTGTCCTGAGCACTGCTGGTGTAAATACACAGCTTCCTTCCCCAGAGTCTCTTGGGTTAGACTGGTAAGCAGCCAAAATAACACCTATTCAGTACTCCCTGTATGCCAGGTATTCTTCTAATTACTTTATTTGTGTTCACTTATTTGATTCCCACAAGAACCATAAGAGCAGATACTATTAGTCCCATCTTACAGATGAAGAACAACGAAACACAGAGTGTTTAAGAAACTTCACCAGGATCTCTGAGCTAGGACCTTGAAGATTTGGGATTCTGGTTTCAGAACTACTGCTCTCAAACTCTCCACTTTACAATAAGCAGATTCACTGTTCTAAGAGGGGACCTGTATACTGTATTGAAAAGGAAACTGGGGCCAACGAGATAGCTCAGGGATCCAAAGTGCCTGCTTAGGCAAGCTTAGGCAAAAATTCAGGGACCACAGTCTGATCCCGATACCCAGTACCACATGCCACACCAGCCCCTCCCTCAGGGAGAGCTGAGCTGGCCATACACAAACGGGAGGAAAAAAAAAAAAGAAACAAAGAAAGAAAAAGAAAAGGAAACTAATTCTGAGTGCTCACTGCATGCCAAGCTTGGTACTAATTTTCTGCACATGTTAAGTTACTCACTTTATTTAACAAGCCCTGTGGGAAGATATTATTTCCTACTGCACAGATGAGGAAACGGAATGAAGTATCATGCCAAATAAAGTAAATGGGGAATTTGGATGCAGATCTGTCAGCCACCATAGGAGGTAGTAAGAAAAAATTTCCAGTCCGCCATGGAGAGACATGGGGTTTAGAGAGAAGAAAACAGAAAGAAAGAGTGAGGTCAGTCATTATTCACATATTGGAAGGCCATGAAAGTGACAGCAAGCAGATGAATGTTCCACAGAAAGCCTTGAGGAATTCATCCCCCCACCGTTCATCCATTTACTCATCTATCCATCCGTCCATCTCCCCATCCATCTATCCATCCATCCGTCCGTCCGTCTGTCCATCCGTCCATCCATCCATCCATCCATCCATCCATCCATCCATCCATCCATCTATCCATCTATCCATCTACCCATCTATCCATCTATCCATCCATCCATCCATCCATCCATCCATCCATCCATCCATCTGTTCATCCGTCCATCCGTCCATCCATCCATCTACCCACCATGCTTCCATTTCACAAACATTGGTAAACTGTGTATTTCTTGATAACCGTGTGACACAGGCCCCTCAGGTTCATCAAAAGAAGATACATTCCTTTCCTTTCAGGGGCACCCAATGAATGATGACAAAAACCTGGAGATCATTAAAAAAAACAATGTGTAGACTATTCTTGCTAATGTATGCTTCTTCATTCTGCACATCAAGCTCAGGGAAGCCTTTAGGAAGAGTCTTCAAGGCAAAGGATTGGAGGTGGGAAGGCACTGCAGGCACAAGAATTTTCCTGTGTGCTGCTCCCGAGGTGAGAAAGAGCACTGTGCCACCCAGACACGAGGTGTGGAGTGACTGGGGAGGGAGCTTCCTGGCCATGCAAGAACTTCACGTTTTGGCCTATCAAGCAAAGGTCTCAAACACATTGCGTGCGTGTGTGTGTGTGTGTGTGTGTGTGTGTGTGTGTGTGTGTAAATATTGAAAGACATGGCCTCTGGCAATGGGGCACAAACTATGTTATTCCCTAAGCTCCTGCCTCATGCCCACCATATTCATTTGTGTGACTTGCCTGGTCCCTGTTGCCCTTTGAGCTTGCCAGTGCTAGCATGGAGTCATGGGAGGGGTCGGGAAGTTGCTACTTTAGATGCTTCATTCTTATGCTCTCAGCACCTGGAGCCCGAGGAATGGGTCTCTGTGCTTTTGGAGCCTAACCTGCACTCTGGTATACAGTTGGGCACCGCCAAATTGATGTTAAATTAAACTGGATTTACATGGAAAATTCTGGTGCAAAACCTCTCCTCAGGAGCTGAGTCTCAATAAAAGTCACCCACACATTGCACACCAAATTGATTTGCAATTATCCTTGATAATTACAGCACCCAATTTGTTTTCTCCAGTATCCCCTTGATCACCTTCTGGTCAATTGAAAAATGTTAATCAGCCCTTGTGCATATCTACAATGCTGTGTTAATTCTATATTCTTATTCATTCATTCATTCATTCAACAACTATTTATTAAACATATACTGAATCCCAGAAATGTACAAGAAGCAGATGATACATTAATAATTATTAGGAAAATGGAGATATTGTTCTCATGCTTTTTTACCTGCCTGGTAGGAATGATGGTAAATATATATTGCAAGCATACCAGGCACTTTCCTTGAAATAATTCACTTAATCATCACAAAAGCCTGTGACAGGTGCCACATCATCATCCTTTCCACAGATGACCAAAGCAATGCACACGGAGGTTACACAAGTTGTCCAATGTCACACAGCTACAGAGCAGCACTGGCAGTTCCAACCACCAGCAATCCAGCTCTAGCATCTGGGTTTTGCCACTGGTTTTCTGGGGCGATGCTGGGAGCCCTGGAGTTGGCTTCTGGGAGATCAACATGGGGTTGCGACCATGATGGTCGGCTCCCATAGCATCTGCACCAGCGGAATCCTGGGTGTGCAGATCCTAACAATGCACCCTGGAACCTTGGTACACTTGTTCTGTTTTGGCTTTTTTCCTGGTGTCACATGTTTCTGTTTTTTCTTCTTTGACGTTTCACACAGGGTTGCAGACCTAATACTAGAAATCTAGTGAGGATACCAAGTCAAGCACTGATGGCCGCAGTTTATCGGTTAGCCTCCTACGAAGTAGCCTTACGGATCAGTGTGCCTAAAGCTAGAAAAGCAGCTTGAGTCATGGGCAAAGGATTATCGCTGTAATTTCTTTCCTAGGTTCCTACTTCTTGCCCTTTGCTCATGCCATGGCTGGACCTCTGAGTCTACTGCAAGCTCTTATAGCCTCTTCTTTTCTGACTCCCTAAAGCCTTCCAGCTACCACAGGCCCAAGGGCACACCTGCATTCCCTGGGTCACCCTTGCTGCATGGCCACGTGGTGCCTCTCCCTTTCTGCCCCTCTCTTGGGGGCAGGGGCTGCCACCCCTTCTCAGCAGCCTCAGGAATGTGAACGCACACACCCAGTCAGCACCTGCTACTCCAAAAGGAAGAAGCAAGCCCAGATCAAGTGTGACTTGCCTTGGGCCACAGAGCTCCTTTGCAGGTGGTAGTGCAGAATTCCACCGGGTCAGAGTAGAATGGATGATTCATGTGGACAGGAAGCA
>NDGN011306553.1:0-18455 GCA_002564285.1 Tympanoctomys barrerae
CTTTGCTAAGCTTGTTCTAAGTAGGTGCTTTAGACCACTGAGCCATCTCACCAGCCCCTGATTGATTTTTTTTTTTTTTGCGGAACCAGGGGATTGAACTCAGACCCTTGCAGTTGCAAGGGAAGCGCTTATTCTACTGAGCCATCTCCCTGGCCCTATCACTTTCCATTTTTAATAATGAAAACTGAGAGCATAATGAACCTACTTCAGTCATTTCCTGTCTCTGCTGTGTTTGTGTCCTCTTTTATGGCCAAATATTTTAGAGCAGATCCATCTGCCACTCTGTGCCCTCATTCTGTAACTGGAACATGTGGACATACACTTGTTCATGAGATTGTACTGCCATCCACTTGCCTTACAAAGTTGACAGCATTTCTGTTATTTTTCTGACTTAGACTCAAAAAAGCTCAGGTGTAAGTCCCACCTGCTTCATGCTGTCAGATGGCTGGAAGCATAGGTTGGATCCTTTTCAGTCACATTTTCTTAGGCAGTGCTGTGACTGTCAGCTATGCTACTCATGGGGCTGGTGGTAGTGGTGGTGGTGGGTCACAGGCCTAGCCTGGTGTTGACCCCTCGGCCTGGAGTGTCTGTGGGGCCGTTTTCTGGCAGCGTCAACCCTCCTTTGAGTTCAAAGGGAGAGGACTCTGCATCATCAGTTCCTGGAAGTGGATGCAGAGAAGGTATTCAGGTCCCCTCTCGGTGAGGCTGTTGTCATCTCTGAGGGCTCTGGCAGAGCATGCTTGGCAGCAACAGGGAAGGGTCCTGGGTGTCCCCATCTCTCCTCCCTCTGACCATGCACAAGCCTGGAAGGGCTGAGACTCCCCTGATGGAGTCGCGACCTGGCTGCTGAGCCCCAGTGGCTCATCTTGCTGGATGGTGCAGCTGTGGGGAGGAGGAACGGATGGCTTATGTGGAGGGCGAGGTGTGGCACCTGGCTGAGCAGTATTTCCAGATCAGAGCACTGGTCTGAGACAGAGGCATGGGAAGCCCCACTTCGCAACTCCAGCAAGCTGGTGCAGCCTCTGGTTAGCACACCAGGCCTGGGTGGCCCGGGTCAGGGGAGCTCACTGGCCTGCATGCAGAGCAACTATGGGTGCCAAGGGTGTGGCTCTTGCTCAGGTGTAGGCCTCTCCAGTGAGCATTCTTCTTCATGGTTTGCTCATTTGTCATTCCCTTTACTAGCCTCACCTTTATTCTCACTTTCCTATGACAAGAGAATTGGGAGTTAGGTCCGAGAGGTGAAGAGTTGCTTCCGTGTCTGTCAGACAGGATCCTCTGTCTTTTTTCCCATCTCCTCTGTCCCTGTCTGTTCTGACAGGAGACCAGCATTGGCTGTCAGTATCTGTTCCATACCTGCGCAGGCAGCATCCCATGACCATGTCCCAGCTTCTGCCTTCTGTGAGCTGAGCTAAGTCAGGACTGCTTCCTGACCTGCCAGCCAGGTGCTGCCGTGTGTTGGGAGGTGTGGCAGCCAATCCCACCCACTGTTTCTTGAGAGTTCTGTGTTCTACTTGGCCTACAGGGAAAGGTCCTGTACTGCCCTCCATCATTTTTTATGGGCCCTGGAACTGAGGAACTAGCTCACTGGCCACTCCAAAGCTGCTATGAGCGTGTGGGCATGTTTGAGTCTATGAATAAAATGATTAAATGATTAACTTAATACAGGTAATTAACTGTCAGATTCACTCAGGCAGTAGGTGTGCAGCAGGAAAGACTGAAAACCGGTAAAAATCTGTTCGCATCTGGATCTTGTCTCCTGAATCAGTAAGGACACTACAGTCACACAGGTAGAGGGTACACCCTCCTTTACTGTGTCTTCAGGGCTGTCTGGGCACATTGGGTGCGTCCACAAGTCTTCAGAGCCACCTCACTGTTGGAGACTTTTCCTCAGCGTGCTCAGCAGTTTGAAATGAAATCATTCACCTGAGGACCTGGTGGTGATTCTGAGCTACCTTGCCCTCTCAGTGCCCTGACGTCAGATGCCCGGATGTATGTGGGGGTCCCCATTGGTTAACCCCATTCCTCAGGTCAGCTTCTGTTTAACTAGAGCCTTCTGTGATTACCAAAGCATTCTTTGGTAGTGAGTGGGCTAGGCAGTGAGTCATTCAGAACTTTGATCTTGAGGTGGCTTCCTTGGGTTCAGGATACCAGGCCTGGCTGCCCTGGAAGCGACCTCTGTGGGCATTGCATGGAGTGAGTGCAGTTAACCAACTATGATCTCACAGCAAACGATAGGACAGTGGTGACTTGTCTCTGCAAGGAATGGTACTGGTCTCCAAGTAGGTCACATCGTAGTACTGAAAATGTAAATTTATTTCAGACTAATGTAGGACACTCTTGGTTCTCCGAGTACATTTGAACAAATTCGCACTTTTACTTCCACCCAGCTGTCGTTTGCTGTTAGGTTGTGGAGTCTTGGGAGGGAGAACTGCGGCAGCACCTCCGGGCTCTCTTGACTCTGATCTTTCTTCTCCAAGGCTACCGGCTTTCTGACCAGTTCCACGACATCCTCATCCGCAAGTTTGACAGACAAGGACGAGGACAGATCGCCTTTGATGACTTCATCCAGGGCTGCATTGTCCTGCAGGTGACAGTGGTGTCCTGTGGGTTTTCTGTGGCTGTGGCAGCCAGGTGGAGCCAGAACAAGGCGGCAATCAGAGTGGGGACCTGGCCTTATACCGCAGATCAGGCTCATTTAGAGATAGTTTTTGGAGCTTATAAGAGTCTCAAGCTGGGCATAGTAGTGCATGGCTATAATCTCAGCATTTGGGAGGCTGAGGCAGGATTGCCAGAAGTTGAGGGCCAGCCTGAACTACAGAGTAAGACACTTGTCTCAAAATACCCACCCCACAGAGTCTCATCTTTGGAGAAGTAACTAGTTGTGTTAACCAAAATGTAAACAGTAGTGTTATTTGTACTCTTGGAAATCAGTCGTGTACCACAAGATGACATTCTAGTAGATGGCCCAAAGATTATGATGAGCTGGAAAGTTCCTGACTCTTGGTGACATTGGTGCAGTCGTGCCATCATAGCATCGGACATTACATGTTTACAGTGATGCTGGTGTAAACAGACCTTCACTGCAGCTGGTAGGAAGAGTGGCCTGTGCAGTAAATAGTCCTTGACAACAGTAATCTCTTCACTGGTTCATGTATTTGCTGTACCATAGTTTTTATTGCTGTGGTGTAACACCTTTAAGAAGTTCACTGTAAACAGCGTGCGTGCGTGCGTGCGCAGCCTCATGCATCTAGTGTCACTGCAGTTTGTGTGCTCGTCAGGAGTTCGTACGCCTAGGTGCCTCTAGTGCACCATAGGACGGAGAAGGTGAGCTTTTTAGATCTCGAGAGCTCAGAGTGCACCCCTAACCCCACTTCTTCCCAAGTTGCGAGCACTACCATTAAATCTGAATACTGACCTGCTGATAGGTGGCGATGTCATGGCCTGGTACTGCCACTCCTTTCTGATGTGTACATGTCCCTTTAATGCATTGTAGCCTGATTCTTGGCTACTAGGGCAGTGCTGGAGTGACCTAGCTCACGTGCCCACAGAGAGGGATCTACCTGTGTGCCTGCTGTGATACATGTGGCGCTGGGACAGGGCAGCCCTCAGGACGTCCCTTCCCTCAGGACATCCCTGCTGGGAGCAGTATGTGGCTCTCACAGCACCATTTCCTGGCTCGGTGCAGGCCCTGCTGCTGTTTCTAGGTAGAGCTCTAGGTTCTGTAGGTTTAAGATAAACCCTATATGTTATAAAATTTTTACTGTGAAAAATTTCAGTCAACAATAGCAGCAGAGGGGAGATAGCTTGGTGGTCTAAGTGCCTGCCTGGCAAGCGCAAAGACCTGGGTTCAGTTCTCAGTACTGCATGCCATGCAGGCCCCAGAACCCCAGGTGCGCTTAGCTGACCACTGAAACGGCATGGTGGCACACGCCAGTAATCTCAGCACTAGGGAGGCTGAGATAGGAGGATCACAGTGAGTCTAAGCTACGTAGTGAGACCCTGTACCA
Source organism: Tympanoctomys barrerae (assembly GCA_002564285.1). Taxonomy (NCBI): domain Eukaryota; kingdom Metazoa; phylum Chordata; class Mammalia; order Rodentia; family Octodontidae; genus Tympanoctomys; species Tympanoctomys barrerae. The sequence continues at coordinate 4,008 of NDGN011306553.1, forward strand.
AATAAATAAATGATTAATTTTTTTAAATTAAAAAAAAACAGAAGAGCTGCATGTGGTTGTGCACACCTGTAATCCTAGCACTTTGGAAGCTGAGGCAGGACGATTTCCATGAGTTTGAGGGCCAGCCTGAACTACATAGTGAAACCCTTAAAAGGCTAGCAGCAGAGGACAGGGTAATGTTCAGATTTATCAGTGTGTGCTCAGGTCAGTTATGTGTGCACCTCCTCATAACTGCATGCCAGCCCATCTCCTGAAGCACACTGTTTTATGGGAGGCAGATGTTAAAGCATTCTCCACAAATGCTTCAGTAGGACCTGTCTCTGAAATGTAAATCTTTGTGTGTAGTTTAGACTCAGACTGAGTTCACGTTGTCTTCGGAATCTTTGAGAGATTTGGACAGTATTTTTCTTTTTTTGGCTGAACCAGGGATTGAACTCAGGCCCTTGCGCTTGCCAGGCAAGCACTTATTCTACTGAGCTATCTCCCTAACCCCTAGTGTAGGATTTTGTAAAATAGTCTGAGATTGTTTTCCAGTTAAATGATATCAGTAAAGTGTACTTCCTCTGATTTTGGCTGCTAAGTACTGTACAGTACTGTACATGGTTTTCTTGATTACTTGCTAGTCCAGTTAGTCAGATATAAGATGATCAAAAATTGCATTATTTTTTGTTAATTTGTATAAGATAGGAAATATAAAAATGACAGTTTTATCAAACTAATTCAGTAATTTTTCTGCATATGTTATACCTTAATACATTCATGTAACATTACAATCTGTCTCTTCAAATTCTTTTTGCATTATTGTCTTTGAACAACACACTTTACACTGTCATGCTGGTCTTTTTGTCTGTGGGTGGTATGATTTCAATAAAACATCTACCCGCTAAACATGATGGTGAGCACATTGACGATGGACATCCTCCTGGTTGGTGTTTGCTATCCTGTATTCTTAAATTATTTGGTCTGTTAGACCTAATCTGAGTTGTATGTGTCTTTCTGAACCCCTTAATTTTGAGTAAGTGACAAATGAGTTCCATACTGTTCGGTTCAGAAGGTGCACAAATATTTTATAATAATGTTTTTCTTTGCTTTTTGATTATAGGTCAGCTTGTTAGATGTTGGTTAACTCTCAACACTACTCATGAAATTAAAATCACTACCATTATTGGAAGTTTTTTTAGTTTCATTTCTTTCAAGTTCTATCATTCCTGTTTTATGAATAGTTGACAATAAGGAGACATCCTTTTGTCTGTTTCATGACATAGGCTCTTCCTCTGTGACGCACTGACATTTCTCTGCCTTTCAGTTTTATCTTTTGCAGATCTTTGGCACTTCCGTCCTATTCAGGCTCAGTGTCCCAAATGTGTCCATTTTGTGTCTTAAAAATATCACTGAGGTCTGAAGGTATATAAAAATTTTATCTAGTGTATTTACAGTAAGATCTATAAATTTATAGATTGTAGTATAGAATTTTAGGTTATTTTTCACAAAATTGAATTAGTCAAAGAAAAATAATTTATCACTCAGTTTTACTAGAAATAAACATCCAAGCTGGATATAATATAGCAGATAAAAAATAGTCAATCTAAGACAGATTGCGCAAGCAAGAATCCACTGGTTGAAATAACACTTGCTTGAGCAACTCTCGGGATAAGCTAGTAAGTAGATCAGAATGAGTCTGAACACAGCAGCCTTTGTGCCTCGCTGATTGCGGAGACAAGACTGTAGCATTCAGACTTCAAACCTCTGAAGTAGGGAGAGCTCCCCAGAGTTCTCTGCAGTTGTGCTTTTCTGAACACTTTAGGAAGAGGTGCAGTGTGAAATCTCATTATGGACTCTGCCTGACCTGCTGCATGGAGTGTTAGAGTTCATGTATCCCATAAATAAACTTTCTCACTAACTCGTAGTCAGGTTCTGCGAGGAGCTCGCTAGTCCTCTGGGCTGGTGTCTTGCAGGGTGGGGGTGTGACAGCTGAAAAATATGTTTTGATTGCTTTTTTCCAAAATGGAAAAGGCTTTTTCAAAGTTATTTGTTACAAGATGACATGAAAACTTACAGAAATCTTAGGCAGAAAAGTAAAAAATGAAGAAAATGTAGTCTTCTTCCTTTGTTTTATTTTGTAGGACTGGGGGGGATGGAACCCATAGCCTCACATACTCTAGGCGAGCATTCACCACTGAGCGGCAGCCCCAGCCCCACCCTTAATCGTTAAGCTAGAGTTACCTATCACTGATGTTCTTTCATACATTCATGTATCACAGAGAGGGGAAACATTCTGAGGGATGCCTTACAGGGGCTGGAGGGTGTCGTTAACTGTGTGAACCTGGTGGGGCATGCTTACACCTGCAGGGCAGAGTGGCACACCTTGGCTAAATGGTGTAGCTACTGTGTTGCTCAGCTTTCTGTTGCTGTGAAAAGTGAGATAAACTGGCTTATTAAGAGGAAAGGCTTTTTGCTCATAATTTTGGAGGCCTTGGTCTGTGGCTTAAAAATATCAACAGGTTGGCCTGTTGCTTTGGGCCTATGACAGGTATCATGGCAGGACTGTGGCTGAGAAGGCCTGGTTACCTTGAGGTGGCAGATCCCTGTATCTTCTCTGACCCTGCTTGCTGCCACTGGGCTCTACCTCTTGAAGGTTCTACCACCTCCCATATCATCCTGGCCTTCAACACATGGGCCTGGGGGACATTAAGGTCCAGACTGAAGAAGCCACTCCTTTGTGTGGGTTGCTATTGGCCAAAAAGAAGCTTCATGGCTTTTGACCCTCTGTGCTGGCATTTGTCAGACAGAAATGTTCCATGTGGAGGTAGGGGGGTACAAACCCCCCTGGGGATTGTTTCTTCTGTGTCATGTGGAATTCTTCATCCTGTTTTTACTTATTAGACTCCTCAGAGTGTCATCTGTAAGTGGCACTTACCTTAACTATATCTGTCATAGGGTTTGACCTCAACTCTGCCTCTGGCCTTGGTGTATCCTCAGGCTGTGAAGGGAGGAACAGGATGAACAGGAGGTGGAGTGCAGCTTGACCCTTGCCTGCTGGGGTTGGCACCCAGTGCAGGAGAGTGGTCCTGAGCTGATCTGTACCCACAGCAGTAAGGGGAGCCATCAGGAGGAGCAGTCCACAGGTGTGGTCCTGTTCTGGTGGGCAGAGGGCTCCACCTGCTGGGTATTCAGGTACCTATCACCAGCATCAGCCGAGAAATGAAATGGGTACTGCTGAACTTAGGTCCTAGGTGTTGTACCTTCCTTCTTTGGAGCATGAAGGTCCAAATGCCTGTTCTAGCTGGGTGTGGTAGCACTGGCCTGTAATCCCAGCACTCAGGAGGCTGAGGCAGGAAGACTATTATGAGTTTGAAATCAGTCTGGGCTACTTAGGTCAAAGCCAGCCTGAACTACACAGTGAGATCCTATCTTAAATGAATGAATGAATGAATGAATGCATGCATGTCTATTCTTCCCCCAGAGGCTGACAGACATATTCAGACGCTACGACACGGATCAAGACGGCTGGATCCAGGTGTCTTATGAGCAATATCTCTCCATGGTCTTCAGTATCGTATAACGCAGGCCTCATGAACAGCAGCGTCATGTATAAGACAATGGAAAATGCCAAATCCCTTCCCTGTCACGAAGTGGGACACAGACGGTTAGATGCTGTTCCTCTTCAGGCTCTGTAATTGCTAACGTGGGGACCAGCTGTACATATGTGAGTAGCTGTTGAGTGCGCTTGCGTTGTCGTAGCTGCATTGCTGTCATAACAGACCTTGGGCTGTGGCTCGTTGTGCAATGGGTGAGACGCAGTCAGGGCTCACATTTCTGCTTGGGAAAGTGCACCCCGTGCTGTTTTAGACATCTTCAGTTCTGCAGTGGAAATGCTTTTGTTAGCCAATAGGATTTAAAAGTAATACAGAACTTGCACAGAAGCTTTTCATGTGCCTTAACTTTTTTTAAAAAAAAGAGATTATTGTGTTCCCTGGAATATGTAACATGAGCAATAAAACAATGGTACAGATTTGTGCCTGCCTTCCGCTTCTCACCGCGTCCGTATACCCACCAGAGGCATGTGCCCCCAAAGGCAGGACAGCCAGGGGACAAGAGGCAAGGGCCACACGAGGAAGTCCCATGCCAATAAGGGACTGGTGAAGGAGGTGGGGCTTAGGTTCTGGGAGAGGTGTGTGAAGACATTTGGGTTCTGGTGGGTAACAGCAGAAAGTGGGTTTCGTTGGGGACTGTTGGGACTTCTGTGGTATTTGTGGTTGGCGGGATCATGTGGGGTGGGTGCTGAGGTGCCTGGGTGGTGTTGCAGTGTCACTAACCAAGTGGCCCATGGGGGTGCCTGGGGCTCCCTGAGGACCCCATGTCCCTGCTGGATTCCTTCTAGACACACAGCAGCAGACAGCCCTGGCCTCGTGAAGTCAGTGCTTCATGATGCCTCCCTGGTCTCGCCAGTACCTGGACTGGACCCCTCCCCTGCCTGCCTGACCCCCACCCACCTGGAGGCTGCCAGGGAGCCCACGGAATTGCTCTTCTTCCTCCAGCCTCAGGCCTGAAGCCCAGTCTCTTCTGTGTCTCTGCTGTCACCTGTGCCTGTACATACCTGAGCCACGCACCTCAGTGCACCTGTACCACACGCCGGAGCGCGTATACCCCAGTCTGAGAATGGAGCACCTCTGTCACATGCTTGTGCCAATACTTGTGTCTCTCTTTACCACACTGCTGAGGGGGCCTGTGCCACACACCTGAGGTGAAGCATCTCTGTCACATGTGCCTATCCAACATGCCTGAGGATACCTGTGCACACACCTGAGAATGGAGCGTCTCTGTTGTACACCTGTCTGCCACATGCCTGAGGTTACCCGTGCCGCTCACCTGAAGGTGAAGCACTTCTGCCACTTAACCTGTATCTGCCACATGCCCCGAGGAATCTGCGTCACTCACCTGAGTTCCTTAGTATCTGTGCCACACACCGTGTACAGGACCTGCCAGGGTCCGATGCTTGTGAAGACCACCTGGGCCTGGACTTGGGACCTGAGCTGAGCTGCTTTCAGGAGTCTGACTTTTGCTGTAGGAGGCTGAGTGTAGTGGGCTCACACTCCATCTGTGGGGTAGGGACATCACTGCTTTGAGGCCTGTGAAGATGGGGCTTGCCAGGAGTGGAGGTGCCCACCTGAAGGAAGCAGGGCTTACCCAGCTGCACAGCACAAATCCATCTTCAGGCACAGGAGGTCACTGGGGCCCTTCCTGGTGGCTGTTGGTCACAGCCTCGGCCACACGGGGGCAGTGTGTACCTGCCAACTGCTCCAGGAGCCAGAAGGCTGAGGGCTGTTAGAAGTTGTGGGGATACATGTGTCCTCTGTGGCTCTTGCTTCATTATTAGGTTGGAGTAAATAGAGAGCAGGTAATAGTGTGGACACACAATTGAGGGAGTGACTTCAGGGAGGCCCGGCCACCTGGGACCCCTTTTCAGTCCTCAGTCGGAGTTTTCCTCCCTCTTGCCATGTGGCAAGTACTGGAGGTTGGCACATCTTAGTGCAGAAATGGAGACGCTTCTTGAGACTAGGTTCTTACCCAGATTCCACCTCAAAAGGTCCTACACAGGGAACTGTTCAGGCTGTCCTTCCTTGCCAGGTGCAGGGAGGGGAGACGGTGAGGCACAGGCACCCCTTGGGGTGGTGGGCAAGCGGGTGTGGCAGCCACTTTCCTTGGTGGGGCTCAGTTCCCAGGACACAGGCACTGGAGTCTTTCTGGCGCCTTAACCCGGGGCTTTGGAGCCACGTGCAGAGGAGGGGAGGGCTCCCAGGCCTGGGGCTCCAGGGCTTCTCAGCACCAAGTGCAGTGTGCCTGTGTGCGTGTATGGCCATGTGGCAGGGGTTCCAGTGTCCATGTCCCTCCAAACAGGTTTCCTTTCCTCCCTCTCCCTCTGTCAGTAACCATTCTCTGGGTGTGTGGTGATATTGTATCCCTAATGACTGGTGACTTTGAGCACTCTTTTCCTGTTAACTGAGCATTTATTTTATGTATCTTTGAAGAAATGGCTGGTCAAGCTCTTCACCCATTTTTAAATGGGGTGGTTAGGTCTTTTCGATTTTGAATTGCAGGATCTGTGTGCATTCCGGATGTTAATCCAGATCAGACACATTTGCAGTGTTTTCTCCCTTTCTGTGGAGGGGAACCTGCCCCTACCTCCTGTCCTGAGGATTGAACCCAAGCCGTTCTTTACACTGAGCTACATCGTTTATTTATTTAAGGTAGGGCCTCACCATCACCAAGTTGTACAGGCTGGGCTTGAATTAGCAATTTTCCTGGCTCAACTTCCCAGAGTGCTTGGATTACAGGTTTGTGCCACCCATGCCAATTTATGAATTGCTGTGGAGTGTGTCTTTTGATACAAAAAAGTTCTGGATCTTTTTCTTTTTTTTGGTGCCTGGGATCAAACTCAGGATCTTGTACTTGCCAGGCAGACACTTAATGCTGCTGAGCTATTTCCCCAGCCCTCCAGATTTATTTATGTTTAATGTATTTAGTGCAGGATCTACAGGGTCTCACTACATAGGTAGGACTTGTAGCCATCCTTCTGTTTTCAGCCTCCTAAACGCTGGGATTATGGGCACGCGTCACCATGCCATCTCAGTCACCGTCTCAACTCATCCAGGGGGCAGGACCCTTCCCAGCACGCCAAGGATCAAATCCTGGCTGCTACGCTTTGCCTAAGCAGGCGCTTTAGTCTGCTGAGCTATCTGGCCAGCCCTCTAGATTTTTATAGCATCCGTTTTGTGTATTTTTTAAAAATCTACTTTTCATGTTACATCCAAAATCTAATACCATGTTTTCCTTTTTTCCTTCTGAGTTCTATAATTTGTCTTGTGTTTTTTGCTTTGTATCTTTGATCCAGTTTTAATTTTGGTATATAGTACGAGATGAGGGTCCTCTTTGTATTCTTTCCCATATGGATATCCAGCTGTCTCTGCCCCATTTAAAAAGATTGTTCTTTCACATTGATTGACCTCATTAGCCTTGTCATCATTGAGCAAGTATTTCTGGCTCTCTGATTTGTTTCACTCGTGTATTTGCCTGCTTTATTGACAAGTAGGTGGTCATGAGGTCTCGTGACAAGTAGTGGTACTTGGACGAGGGCTTCTTGGACACAGGGCAGGTACCTCCAAGTTGTCCTCTCTCCTACCAGGTTTTGCCTCAGATCAACCAGGCTGGACCTCGCCTGCGGTAAGTTCAAACTTGCTCCTGACAAAGTACAGTTCGAGGAGACTCTAAGATGGTGGTTTTCTCCTGAAGTCACCTTCAAACAGCAAAGAGAAACACAAATTCAGCCTCTGAGAAGCTGCCCCTAGCCCTGAAGGTGAACCAAGAAGTCCTAGGAAGCCTGGTAGCTCAGGATGGGTGGCAAAGAGGGAAACTTGGGTCCTGCACAGTCAGTCCCTGCCTGTCCAGGAGGGAGCCAGAGGAAGCTCTAGAAAGCAGCTACCCCAGAAGCCCCACAAATGCCACATGAGGCCACCCATCAACAAGCCACATAGCAACAAGCATCTTGTGTTTGTAGAAGAGGCAATTCAGAGACTAGGGCATTTGAAAGAAACTCCTCTGATCTATAATTGACATCTCAGGAAGATGTGCAGAGATGCTGCATCCCTTAGCAAAGCTGGGCTCCATAAATGTCACAGAATGAGGAGCTGAGATTAAAATAATGTCTGGGAAAAAAAAAAGAAAACAATGTCTGGAAAGCAAAAGATTAAAAAAAATTATAAGGAAGAGATTTTTCAGTGTAAAAGGGGAAGGTTTTTCTGGAATATAGGGCAGCTTGGAGGGTCCACCGAGTGCCCAGAGCAGTGCACAGGTGACAGCCGTGCTGAGTCATGTTGGCAAAAAACAGTCCAAGGTTAGAGGGGATCCAAGCACCTCTGAAGCCAGTGGGCATCACAGAAGGCCGGGTTCAGGAGAGTGGTGGTTGTCAGTTCCCACGGAGAAACCAGCATCAGGAAGGCACCATCTTTCATCCAGGCCCCAGCCATTGGGCTTTTCAGAGATTTTCCTGCTGTGTTGCTTTATTTAGGAAGTCTCTTGAGGGCATGCCCCCTGCCAACCAGAAAGGAAGACCCTTCAGGAAAAATGTGAGTGGGGATGGGGGAGAGGGGAGGATGAAAGACTCTGACCCCAAGTCACAGAGCTCTGAGAGGATGTGGGGAGACCTAACAAATGAGTCATCACTCAGGCTGGGGTGCCTAGGAAAGGAAGTAAATTGGTAACATCCTCCCCACACATACTTCCTTCACCTTCCTCCACCTCTGGAAGCCTTCTGACATGATGCTCTGGGCTTTGGGTACAGGTGTTCCAAGTTCTGTAGCGCAGGTGGTGGCCTGGGCTAGAGGGGAACTTTGATGATGAAGGGGGTGAAGATGCCCTCATATTCTCAGCAAGGCAGCTGGAGGCTCAGGTTGGAGTGGGATGGGACCAGACATCGTGCTAGAGGTGGTGTGGTATTTGACATTTGTACCATTCTGTTGCCCGTAATCCCTGTCTGGCCACGTGGTTACCTTCTGGTACCTGTGTGTGGGTGAAATGTGGCCCTCCTTTGGGTGGGTCAGCCCTTCTCACCAGTGTTCTCTCCTGACTGTGGCATCAGGCCCCTAGGCCACGGCTCACAGCTTGGCTCAGCCCTCAGAGGAGAGCCCCTTGGTGGGGACACCAGGGGCAGCTACGTGGCTAGGACCCAGCCTGGTTGGGGTCCGCAGGGCCCTTGGAGCTCCCAGCAGGGGGCTGTGAGCTTTGTCTTTCCCCATGGGTATTTCACCTTCCCTCCCTTTTGATCTTGTGGTGTTTCAGGTAAGGAGAGTGTGGAAACCTTTTTTGTTCTTGACAGGTAGAACTAGGTGTGTGGGAGAAGCAAAGGAGGCCACAAGGAGGAGCCCTTCTGGCTCCTGCATGGTCCCTGCCCATTGGCAGCCACTGCTGTCAAGGTCCTTGGTTTAGGAGGCCCATGAGCTGCATTTTAGAGGCTCTGTCCCTGGTCAGGGACCCTGCTGCTCCTATTCCTGCCTGTTCCCCTTCTCAGAGTAGATATAATGCCACTGTAGCCGTGCCAGCTGCCCTAGGGCCTCTCTAGAGAAGCAGGTACCAGGTGGCCCCTTCCTGGGGCCTCTGTCTGCAGCTCCCCGGCACATCTGGCTGCGGGGCTCCTGCAGCTGTGCTTGCTTCCTCGCCTGGCAGCCCTAGAGCTTCCCACAGCACAGTGTGGGTTGAGGGTACACAGCACCCCCTGGAGTGTACTGGCTTGGAGAAGGTCCCTCCTGCCCAGGCTGGGCAGGTGGCACAACATCTCAGCTGCTGCGTGATGGGAGCTGCCAGAAGCCTGGACAAAATCCCCAGCCCCTTCTCTGAACCCTGGGACGTAGATCGGGGTCAGAAAACACAGCTGGGGAGTGAATGCCTGTGCAGAAGCGGGCTGCTCCTTCCAGAAAGCACTGGTGTTTCCAGATGTGTTTGCAAATTCTCTGCACACGACCCAAGGGTGTGGGTACACATCTGTGGCCTGAGCTCCCTGCACCCCCCACAATCACTTCTGCCACATCCCACCCCTGGTTCCCTACTCTCCCCAGCAGATCACAGTACTGACTGCATGCTCCTTGCAAAAATGTACAGGATTGACATTTGAAAAGTGAAATTAAACTTTACCAGTAACCTCAGGAATATCTGAACACTTTTTTTCTGTGAATGGTTCACTTCACAAAAATTGGATCAAGATACAACTAAAGATTTCAGAAATACAGCACCCTGGCTACACGATCCTTGTCAAACACTGACATGATCCGGTTTGCTGTGTTGTCAAGTACAAACGGGGGTGGGGGATGATGACAGAGTGGCCTCTGGCTTCACCTGGGAAGGTCGCTGAGGTCGAATGGCATTTAAGAACAATAGCACCAGTGAGCATGGAGAAAGGGCTCATTCCTGGGCAGGCAGAGGGCACCAAGGCCCTGAGGGGTTTCTCCAAGGATTCTGGGGGAGCGGAGCACTCGGGGAAACAGGATCCTGCTCCTAGCCTGGTGGAGTCTGCAGCAGCTGCATAAATGCCCAGATGTTAGGGACTGTTCAAGACACCACCTGGACAGGGGCAGGGCGAGGGAGGAGGCTTGGGCTGTGTGCATTGAGGACCTTCAGACCTGGGCAGGGACATTCGTGGGTGCCTCCGGGCCAGAGCCTCCTGAGGGTAAGGGAGCATGAAAACCAGGGCGGCTACCAGGGCAAAGGAAGGAAGGTTAGAGCGTTGGAGGAACCTGTGGCTGCCCAAGACAGAGGCTTAGGCGAGGCCCCGACCAGGGCAGGGACCAGATGTAGTGTTCCTAGGAAGTTCAGAGTCAATAATCAGGAACTATCATTTTACATTCTGCAAAAATGTCAGTCCTTGGGATGTCTAAAATGCTGTGGAACAGGCCCCAGGACCAGTGCTTCCCACCACTACCCGTTCTTGGTTGCTTTGCTTAGGGTGCGAGGGTCCAGAGTCGGCAGCATCGTGCCAGGGACTAAAGATGGGGTCCAGGGCTCCGACGGCGAGGATTGGGGACCCCACCCCGAGCACCAAGACCCCGGGACCTCGGGATGGATCTGCGCGCGCGCCCCCTGCTGCTGCCAGGCGTCGGGGCGTGGCGCAGGCCGGGTGGCGCCGCCTCTGCCCCGCCCCGCCCCGTCCCTCCCGGTCCCGGGATGCGGCGCCGACAGCCCTGTAGCCACAGCTCCCGGCACTCGGCTCCCCCTGAGATTTTGGCCTCTGCCACCGGCCTCAGGTAAGTGTGATTGGGTTATTCGTGGCTGCCAGCCGAACATCGACGCCCCGCTGGACGGGACGGGCACCCTGGGGCCAGACGGGGGCTTCTCACCCAACCGGGAACCTTTGAGGAAGCCGGTCCACTTCCACGGCTGGGGGCCCTCGGTTTCCAGTCCCGCAACACATTCCCCTTTGGAGGCTCTGGCGGCTTGCGGGGTGGGAAAGCCCCCTTGGGGGTCACACCTGGAGGGAGTCCACAGTTCAAGGAGTTTGGCCAGTCAGTGACACCAAAGCTATTTCCCCTTAAAGTCTTGTGCGGCAAGACTCTTAGGTTGTTGACACCTAGGCAGGACCCCATCATGAATGGAGCAGATCAAGTCCTGGGCCCTACATTTCCATTCCTGTTGGAGAGGAGGCCACGGCTGTGACTGGCCTCCAAGGGCGCTACTCTCCCACCCCAGGTCTGCTTTTGCGTCCCTCCTCAAAGGCCTGTTTCCGGGTTGGTTGTCCAGCGGGCCTGTCCAGCTGTGGCCACTCTGAGCGCCATTATGGGACGGGAGGAGGCTTTAGCCTCAAGGTCCCATGGCTTCTCCAGTGCTGACCCTCAGCAGGAGACTCCAGGGGGAGACTGGTCCATCTCTGTCCAAGCACACCCTGAGAGCCTAACCTGGAAAGGCTTCTGAGTGTGACCCCAGGCAGACTTGGGACGATGGACGCCTTGGCAGGGACCCAGTGGTGATGTGCGGTACAGTCCAAGGGCAAGTGGGCAGCCGGGTGTCCATGCCATCCTCTCATAGATATGAACCTTGAGATCAGCAAGTTGTCTCTCAGCACCCAGCTCTCAGGCACTGGGTGTCGTTTGCATCCTGTGCCACGCAGAACTCATGGTCCCAGATCAATGGAAATGCAGGAGTAGAGGGAAGATGGAGTGGGGGCAACCTCCACTGTTGGCAGTGGGGAACTCTGCTGCTGGGGATGGCTCTTTATTTCTGTATCTGGACCTTCTAACATGAACAAGTATTGCTTTTGTCTCTTTTAAAAATTCAGATTTCCTGGAGCCACGCAGTCAGCTTCCCCTTGGTTGAGCTGGGGGGAGGGGGGTACCTGAGCTGTTCGGGGCTTATCCTGGGCTCATTCAAGGGTTGGCACCCAGGGCCAAAGCCAAGCCTCTGGCTGCAGGAATGACAGTGGCTCAAGCCATGGATAGCTCATGGCAGGGGCCTGCATCTTTGAAGTGTCCCCACAGCCTCTGAGGCAGGGAAGTATCTGCGGGCATACTGTGTCCTGCCTTGGAGGGGTGTCTGTGGGGCTCTGGCCTGTGTGACCCAGTAGACCGATCTCTCTCTCTCTCTCTCTCTCGTACTTGGGATAAAAACTTGGGACCTTGCACTCGCCAGGCAGGTGCTTATGCTGAGCTATCTCCCTGGCCCTGCAGGTTCACTCTCATGCTCAGGACCCTACTGGAACCTGGGGACCGTAACTGTGGGGGTATAGTCAGGCTTCCTCAGCCCCCCAGAAGAAGAGCTCAGTGTTCATCAGCTCTAGTGCTTTGTGCAGAAGCAAAGGTAAAAGGTGTTTCCCCACATTGAGCAAAAGAGGCTGTGGCCTGTCACCAAAGGCTCAGTGGTTGCTAGTGAGGGGCTGTGTGAGGTTTGGAGGGTGGCAGGGGAGGACTGGGGATGTAGGAGAGCAGAACAGTGAGTGCCAGCCCCTCCGTCTTCCTGTCCATGCTCATAAAGCCTGTGCCTGGCTGAACCTGGTTGGGGCCCTCTAGGCTGGGTAGGGTGGCTTTGTCCAGCTTTGTCCTGGAGGGAGGTGCTGTGGCTATGTTGTCCCAGCCCCTCTCCATGCTGGGAGCGTCCCATCAGCTGGACCAGGCCTGGGTGCAGCTCGGGTGCTTCCTGTCTGAGACAGAAGGCCTTGTAGTCTCCATGGGGTGGCCTCGTGTGCTGGCCTCCAGTCACCATGTGCCCAACCTGGTTTCTCTGAGATGTCCACCGACCAGATGTGGGCCAGGACGAGGTGAGGCTCCTGGGAGCATCACCTGCACTCGCCCCCCTACCCATCCAGGCCCTCCTGCCTTCTTCATCTGGGGACCATCCCTGTCAACTTAAAGACCCTCTCAGACCCATCTAGTCGTGCACAAGGCTTCCAGCCTTTCCCAATCCCTCCTCCAAAGAACCCTCAGGAGGCAGAAGTTTACCTCCTGCCTTCCTCAACCTTCTAACACTGCAGAAGCTGCATTTACACTTACATATAAATGTGTATGCTGTGTGTCTTTTCACTGAGGTAAAATCCCTATAAAGTTAATTATTCAAAAGTGAGCAGACATTGGCAAAGATGTGCAAGGAGCACCTGTATCTGGTTCCAAAATATCCTCAGCAGCAGTCAGCAGCAGCACTGCCCATCACACCTCCCACTCCCTGGCAACCACCGATCTGTCTGTCACTGTGAATTCCGGATGTCTTGGAAGGGTAGGGGCCATATGTGACCTTTTGTGTCAGCTTCTTTCATGAGAAGTAAAGTTTCCGGGTGTCCTGCATTGTGGCATGTGTCAGTGAGTGCCCCTTTCCTTTTCATGTCTGAGTACTATTCCATTGTGTTTCTTCATTATGGACTTTTGGGCTGCTTTTCATTTTTTACTATTGTGAGTGATGACTATTTGTGCGGAAGACTTTGTCTGAACATGGGCTGTCCGTGCTTTTGTGTTTATATCCAAATCCCTGGGCTGTGTGGTAATCTGAGTTTAAATTTTGTGAAGTCACCGCGCTGCTTTCCACAGTAGCTGCACTATTTTACCTTCCTACTGGAAAATCTCAGGACTTCCACTTTTTCCACATCCAAAATGACATTTGTTAATTTTCTTTCTAAAAAGATAGCTATCCTGGTGTTAAGTGGCCAGGAGTGGTCCGTCTGTGGCTCTGACTGGTGCTACCTCACCAAAGGATGGATGCGCACCTTGGCACAGGCTCACCCTTCAGCAGTGTTGGGAAAATACCTGCTCAAGTCCTCTGCCCCTGTTTTAGCTAGGTTGTTCCTCTCTCTGTTGATGAGTTGCAGTCCTCTGCATATTCTGGGCATTAGACTCTTATCAGATATGGCTTTTGCTATTCTTTGGGTTACCTTTTTACTCTTTTGGTGGTGCCTGTTGGAGAAAACTCTAATTTTGATGAAATCTATTTTATTTATTCAGGTATTTCTTTTGTTATTTGTGCTTTTGATGTCAGATTTAAGATCAGTGACCCAAAAGATTTGTGATTTTTTTTTTCTTTTGAAATAGGGTCTCTCTGTGCAGTTCAGCCTGGCCTTGAGCTCTCTTTGTAGCCCACACTGGTCTCGAATTCACAACGATCCTTCGGTGTCAGCCTCCTGATTGCTAGGATTACAGGGCTGCACCACACTTGGTCTATCCTGATGTTTTTGAGAGTGCTATAGTTTTGGCTTTCATCAATATTGAGTTTTGTTTGCTTTTTTGTATTTTGAAAGAGAGTCATTGTGTAGTTCAGGCTGGACTTGAACTCACAGAGATCCTCTTGTCAGAGCCTCCCAAGTACTGGGATTGCAGGTGTGCATGCCCAGCTAGTTATCTTTTCATAGAGCATGAGGTAGGGACCTCGCTTCATTCTTTGTGCATATGCAGTTGTCTTTCAACAACTGTTTGTTGAAAGTTTTTTTTT
>NDGN011306562.1:0-17762 GCA_002564285.1 Tympanoctomys barrerae
TCTTCTTCTTCTTCTTCTTCTTCTTCTTCTTCTTCTTTTTTTTTTTTTTTTTTTTTTTTTTTTGGTGGAATCCGGGATTTAAATCAGGCCCTTGTGCTTGCCGGATGAGGGCTTATTCCCCTGAGCCATCTTCCAGCCTTAGTGACACTGTTTGAGGTGTGGACCATCCTTAGTACCACAGGGTGTCCGATATCATCATTTTCCTCTGCATGATACTGGCAGTGAAAACATATCAGGCATTGCCAAGTTGTTTCCTGGGATAAAAACCATCCCCAACCGAGAGCTACTGGTTTACATGGCTTTGAAATCCCCTGGGATCCTATGATGCCATCACTGTAAACAAGGAGCCACAAGAATCATTGTCATTTTTGGAGCCATGGGTGGCTTGCATGTTGCTGAGTCTAGGATGTGTCATCTCACTGAATGTCATAACTGCCTCAGTAGTCCCTCTTCTTACATCACTCTCCTCCACTCCCTGGCTGGGTGTCCTCCAACTCCTCCTTAGGGCTCGGAAGATGTGTTTGCCTCCCCGCAGGCCCTCTGTGCCCACCTTTGGTGCATTCTAGTGCCTGCAACTCACCTAACAGCCACAGTGACTGTGCACTTCCATGCCCATCTCCCCTGGAAGACCACCTGTGTCTTGCTCAAGTCTGAGTCTCCACATAGGAGAGACTCACACCCAGGGAGAAGGAAAGCGGCACCTCTGTGTACCTGACTATCAACTGTGTCTGCCTCACCCTGCAACTGTGGCGTGGCCATGGCCTGGGCTGCCCATGTGTTCCCCAAACACTCCCTCAGGTGGCAGCCCGCCGCCGGGCAGGTCCCTCATTTCTCTGTACATAGAATTCTGACCCAGACACTACCTGGTGTCCACAGGAAGGGCCAGGGGCAGGACGTGTGGGCAGAGCTGTCCCCTGTAAGAGGAAATGACCTGGATAGGGAGGTGACCGCAGCCTTGTCCGCCAAACCCCAGACACCTGAGCAGCTCCTTTCTCCCAAGCTGAAAGGAGGGGACTTTAGGACAAATAAGGGAAGCCCAGCCAAGTCCTGGCCTGGGACAGGCAGGTGGTGAGAGTTCCATCAACTCAATATTCTGACTGAGTGAGAGTCATTGCTCAAGATGTCAGGAAGGTCACTGCCCTTTGAGGGACTATACTCACTTCTTTTGTAAAGTGAAATCGATTTGAACTAACTGTTGGTTTCCAAGCCTTTGTGGGTGTTTTTATTTTGTCTGTAGCAAAATAACCCCCACTTCTTAAAGGAAAATATCATGCACTATCCTTAAGTGGCCCTGGGTCACCTCCCAACCCCACAGCACTCCCAGAGTTTCAGTTGGAACTTACAGAATTTCTCTAAAGCTTCCAAACTGCAGGGGTTTGTGATTCGACGGCTGAGCCCACATGGTAGCGACATGTATTCTCATGTGACAGGCAGGTTTTGGATGGCCTGAAAGTCCCTCTTGCTAGACTTAGGGTGACTACTGTGATGGTGGTTATCCTTGAACATGCTGAAATGGAAAATTCTGGTCATCCGACTATTCTGTTTATTTCTGTGCGTCCCTGGATAAACAGGAATTCACAGTACCCAGCAAAGATAAACTCACCGAACTCATTACCCCAGAAAAGGTTACAGGTCAAAGACTTGAACACACTGGACAGGGCTATGTTTTTGATGACACAGAGCACGATGGAGGATATTCTAGTTTTGATTCTAGCCAGATCACAGTTGGCACAGTTCACAAAGATTCACTGTCTCAGGGTCAGAGCTCTGAAAAGCCATAACGAGCATTTGCTTATCCCTTTGGTGTTTGGTCTTTTCCCCTTTTTCCTGACTGAGAAACTGGTCAGAGAAGTAGAGTCGCTGGCCGGCAGTAGAGTGCTCGGCTTCATCCACGGCTCCAACGCTAGCAGAGGCCCGCGTCAGCACGTGTCCACAGCGGGTCTCCTGGCCTGGAAACTGGGGGTGTCCAATAAATTACCTGCCAGGGGCCAGAGAGATGGCTCAGTAGAATAAGCGCTTGCCTGGCAAGTGCAAGGGCCTGAGTTTAATCCCCGGTTCCGAAAAAAAAAAAAAAAGTTACCTTCCAGATAGCTGAAATAAACAGAATAGTTGGATGACCAAAATTTTCCATTTCAGCACCAGAGTAGCTCCTGGTGTCCAGAATAGTCCTGACACACAAGGCCAAGGGGACAGAGGCACCACAGGGACTCTCCCACTGCTCAGGACGGACGCTCCTTCAATGAGAAATGCTGTTCCCCACCACCTCCATCTGTCACTTGCCCATGGAGCCCAGGGATCCATCCCAGGATCAATACCTCAGTGAAGGACTGAAATTTCTCCTTCCAGAGCCAGCTTCCCAGGCTCACGGGATGCTAATCCTGCCTGTGGGGAACATTTCTGATTCTTAGGAGAATCTCTGAATCCAGTTCTTGTTGGAGCTGGGGAAACCCTTGAGGGATTGTATTGGTTTCCTCTGGCTGCCATAATAAATTGCCCAAGCCAGCTGGCTTAAAACAACAGTAGTCAGCAGGGCCACATCTGTCTGGTGCCTCCAGGGGAAATCCTTCCTGCTGTCTTGCAGGTTGCTTCTAGAAGATGGCTCCAGGTGTTCATTAGTTTGTGGCTGCATCAGTCTGATCTCTGCCTCTGACCTCATGCCACCTTCTCTGTGTGTCCCAAATCATCCTCTCATTAGGACATATGTAACTGGGCTTGGGGCTCCTCCTAGATAAACTGGGACTATCTTATTTAGGGAACTTTAACTGAATTCCATACACAAAGGCCACTCTGCCAATTCAAGTCATATTTTCACATTCTGGAATGTGGATATGTCTTGGGTTCTACTTGTCAGCCTTGTTTTATAGCTGGGGATGCTGAGCCTGAGGCAAGAAAAGCCTCCTGCCCAAGGCAAATGCTCTGTGACAGAGTCCCTCTGTACCTCAGGAGCACTTGATCTGTGTTCAGCATGTGTCTTCTCAGAGGAGCCCCATTCTATGGAGGAAGAAGTGTGATACAGAGAGACCACTGCTTATCTGTGATCTATGCTGTCCTTTGGGAGGCCTACATGGCTCCTGGTGTCCAGAATAGTCTTGATACACAGAGGCCAAGCACACATGTATGAGTACCAGTGGTGACTCTGCTGCATGGTACTCTGTCATGTGGCTCAGAGGCTTTGGCAGTCTAGCTAGGGAAACAGGTGTGTCCAAAAGCATCTCATAGATTGGGGGCAGAGGCGAAGCTAGTCACCCCTAAGGGGGACAAAAATATCCAGAGGAAGAAGTCTGGGAAGGATGCTCAGACCACAGGCCTAGGTGAACAAAGCTAGGAGTGAAGGAAGCAGGGAGGAGCATGAGTATCCTGAGCGCTGCATACCAGTCAGTTTTGCAGGAGCCCAAGCTAGATAGTAGCAAAGAATAAAACTGAGGGGACGGCAGAGCCCTGGCTGAGGCATTGGGATCGATCTTGAGGGTACTGGAAAGCCCCTGAGGTTGAAGCAGGAGATGCCTCACTGAGTTTGTATTTTAGGAAGATCACCTTGGTCTTAGCTTTGAGTTAGATCCTCAGACAAGCCTGATGAGGCCAGAAAAAAGGACCTCTCTTTAGGGACCCCTTCTGAGGGGATGACATTCAGAGCTTAGCACCAGCCTGTTACTTGTAGCTATGAAGAGAAGCTACAATTTGGGACAGGAGGAACAGTGCCTGGTGAACTTCTAAGAAAATTCCTCTCTTGCTGTCTGAAAGACCCCAAGCCATAGCAGGAAGTCTGGGGTCTCAGAGGAGAAAAGATTCGAGGCCATTTTAGCACAATGCCAGCCTTCATGTGGCTAGGCCGATGGGAACTGTGGGAAAGATGCTTCCATCTGTTCATGGCATGTGATCCTGAAAAGGTCACTAAAGAAGAGTGCACAGAGCTGAGGAGATAGCTCAGCAGTCTACGTGCCTGCCTGGTAAGCACAAGGACCCCGCTTCAATCCCCACTATAGCATGCCATGCTGGCCCTGCACCTAGCCAGCCACCAAAACAGAGCATGGTAGTGCATGCCTGAAATCCCAGCGCTAGGGAGGCTGAGACAGGAGGATCATTATAAGTCTGAGCTGCATAGCACAATCCTGTACCAAATACATAAATAAATAAATAAAGTGTGCACATGTGCTGCATACCCCAGCCTCCCCCATAGTTTTAAAGGTTCTAAGAAATCCTACAAACAATGTTGTCAAACTTAATGTTTCCTAACATTTTTTAAGATACAACATCTTAAAATTATGGGGGGGGGAGATACAACATCTTTTTATTCTTTGAACATTAATGAACTCCCTCAGAAATCGAAAGCAATAGAATCCACTTAGGAAAAATCTAGTATAGAAAAAATCTCCAGGGGGCTCAGGTAATCTGATCTTTGCCAGAACACCCATTACTTCTCTGGGCTTCTATTTTCTCCTTGCTCTTTCTGCACAGCTGTCCCATGACTGCAGTGACTACATGACCAACCTGAAAGGGAAACCCACCAGGGCTCTGAGCAGCTGGCCTAGGGCCAAAGAAGAGTGGATACAGAGTGAAAGCCTGCCTCTCCAACAGGGTTGCTGGGGAATTAAATGCATGGATGCCTATGAGGTGAGTCTTATGTAGTAGATTTTAAGACCCTGCATACTTGAAAGGCACAAAGTTTTTATATATGTTTTCCAAGGGACTCTACCCCCTACAGATTTGCCATGTGCCTAAAATTCCACCATTAGTCATCCACTTGCCTTAGGGCACTGGGGCCTCAATGAAAATGTCATTGTGTGTCCTAGTATGTCTCTGTTGAGCCACCAGCATTCTACCATGTCTACCCAGTAGATGCCAGAAGTGACCAATCAATAGTATGTGACAACCAGAAGTGCTTCCAGACATAGCTAAATGTCCCTGAGAAGCAAAAGCATCTCAGACCTTGGCTACCTGAGGTGTAAACCCTCTCAAGAGGCTCACTAGACCCTCCAGAGGCCCACAAATTTCCCCACACCTTTTCTAGAAATTTTCTGGACCTCCAGCATGGTATTAGGAGCTGGTGGGAAACAACCAAAAGCAGAAATAACCAAGCTGTGATAAAAATCAGGATGAGTATAGAAAACGGTACCAGTGTCACACACAGCATTGTATCCCATAAGACTGGTCATGTGTCCAGGTGTTCCAAGTTGTCTTTATGCACCAAGTCACCCCAGAGTTTGCTCTGGGACCAGTCTTCATGGACCAAAGCAGACCCAGAGGGCCCAGAATCTCTTTTTTGGTGTTCTTTCTTGGCCCACCCTGCCCTCCAGCAGGTGTCTGGAGTGGATTCCCCAAGGCTCCCTGGAGAGAATGAAGTGGACAGAGCTGGGCCCAGGACTGTCATCAGGGGAGATGGAACAGGGAGGGCACAGGGTGCATGTATCTTGCCACGTGGGTGGCTGGCTGCTTTGCGTCAGGCTGGTCTGGTGGAGACAATGACCTCACCTGCTTGGAAGAGCCCTTGGCGGCTGCTTGAATCTGGGACTGGGGAGGGGTCCTGAGGGCCAGACAGAGAGGAGCTTCGGGGCTGAGAACACCTCCCCCTGGCCTGGCTGCAGCCCAGCTCAGCTGCCTGTGGTCTGGCCCCAGAGCAGGGGACAGACCTCCAGTGTGGCTGGCACCCTCTCAGCGGCCTCTTCCCAGCCACGGCGGGGAAAGGGAGAGAAGCTGACGTGGGGCTGACCTCATACCCATCTCCCCCTCCTCCAGAGTCTCCCTGGGCCTTCTCTGTGGCTGGGAAGTGGGACCAAGAGAAGGGAGGCAAGCAGAAGCTTCAGGAGCCTGGACTGGGTACAGGAGACATAAAAGGCTTCCCACCCTAGTATCTCCTCTTCTGTGCAGATGGAAGATCAGAAGTTTCCTTTAGGATGGTTGCCATGGTGGGTGGGTCAGTGGGGAGGCTGTGAGAAAAATGAATCCTTCCAGAAATGAATCAGGGTGAAGGCAGGGACAGGGACAAGCAGGCAGAGGAGACAAGAACAGTAAATTAAAGTGCCGCCTGACCCACTGGCCTTCTGTGGCATGTCTTATCCCATCTATTTCTCTTAATGACCATAGAAGGGTCATTGACAAATGAGGAAACTGAGACATAAATAAAATTAGGAAACTGACCTAAGCTCCCACCATTGAAGAGAGCAAAGCCAGGATTCAAATCCAGTCATGTCAGAGTCCTGGCGCTACACTTGAGCCTCAGCTCTTGCCCCATGATGACAAGAACAATGAACAGAGTCCCTGAGATTCACACTGAAATGCAAATTCCATTTGAGCTCGATTGAGGTGGGGCTATGTCTGTATTTCTAAGCTCTGAGGGTGTGGACCTGGCTGATATGTGCTAGTTATTTGATATAGTGTACTACAGTTAAGTGTCTGCCCCAGGCCACTAATAAACAGAAGTTATTATTGCTATAACTTATGTTGCATTCCTACAGTGTGCTCTGTGCATAGTAGGTACTCAATAAACAGTAGGTCCTTGTGGACCATAACCATGTGAAGGAAGAGCTCGGTGAATTCTAAGGCCCTGAAAAGACATATAATTGGAGCTCAAATGAGCTTAGGAGACTTCCCTCTGAAGGGGTCAAGGGACACATTGTGGATGAAGTAACATCTGAGCAGGACCTAGAAGAGCCAGAAAGAATTTTCCACATAGCAGAGGAGAAGTGACATTCTGGCCAAAGGAAAGAGCCAGGGAAAAGAGCTGGGAGGAGGTGAAAGGACATGACATTTAACAGATTCCCAAATCACTACTTCCAGAGGGAAGCCACATGGATTTAGAGGTGAGGCCAGAAGGTTAAATTGACCAGGGCAAGCCACGTGATCCACAAAGTGGAAACACCAGGCCCCTCTTCAGAAGCAAGCATTTCAAGACAACAACGACCATGAGCTCAGAACCCTTTTGTCTGTGCAATGACCCGGGTTGCACAAAGCTCTAAATTTGGGACCTAGCTTGTGGTCTACAAGAAAAAAGAGCTGACCTTACACTGTTGAGAGTTTCTGCGAGAAGTTTGAAGGCTTTTGAAGGGAGGAGGTAGTTTGATCAGCCCTGGAAACTTGGAAATGAGCACAAAAAACTATTGCTACAGAGGGAAACAGAGGATGGTATCAGGGACACAGAGTGACAGGGAGGACCTCAGGCCGAGTGGAAGCCAATTTGGACATGTTTGATGCAGGTGCCACTGAAGTGTTGGAAAGTTCTGAGTAGGTATATTAGTGCCTGTGTTAATCTGTTTTCTGGTGCGGAGCAAAATACCTGAGAGAATCAACTTAAAGAGAGGAAAGGATTATTTGGTTCTCAGATGTGGAACTTTCAGTTCATGGCCGGTTGGTCTTGTTGCTTCTGGGCCTGTGATAAGGCAGCACATAGCATGTCATTCCTCCATGGTGGAACAGGCTGTTCATCTATTGGTGGCCTTTAAACAAACAAGGAGAGGTAGATCTGGACTGGAGTCCCATATCCCCTTTGAGGGCACCTCAGTGACCTAAGACCTCAAATTTTTAAAGGTGCCACCACCTCCTAGTAGCACCATAGGCCAGCCAATCAAGCCATTAACATCTGGACATTTCAGGGCAGCCATCCAAACCATAGCAGCAGCATCCTCAGGCTTCCATAACACAGCACCACAAGCCGGGCACAGCCCTGGGGCCTGCTGCTCACCAACCACCACGGCTCTGGAGGCCAGCAGTCTAAAATGACAGCATTAGCCAAGCCAGGCCCTGCCCAAAGGCCCTAGAGGAAAATCCTTCCTGGCCCGTTCCAGCTTCTGCTGGCCCACATCTTCCTTGGCCTGTGGCTCCCCCAGCCACCTCCACCTGCACGTGACCTCTTTCCTCTCATAAGGATGCTTGACCTTGGACTTAAGGATCACCTACTTAACTTCATGAGAGCTACCAAGATCCCTTTTCCAAAATAAGTTCACATTCACAAGTTCTGGATTGGGACCCCCCATATCTTTTGGAGGTCACTGTTCCAACCACTATAGCAGGGATGCGCGAGACACAGCTGAGCAAGACAGGACAAGAGCAGGAGTAGACAGGGGACACGGAGCAGTCTAAGCCCACACTGCCCATGTCTGCTTCTTGCCTATGACACACTCTCACTCAGGGGAGCTGAGAGGGTTCCAGCTGGCCTACTGGGCACAGAGGCATGGAGGCTGGGGGACAGGGCCAGGAGAGCGCCTGCTGACAGGTAGAGTCTTCCCGGCTTTGATTCATTGACCGTCTGGGCAGGAGCTGGACCAAGCTGCCTAGAATTACAAAAATGCCTCACATATTTTCCTCTCCACTAGCGGTTTTGCTCTCAGCCAGCAAGCCAGTCTGCTCGCTTAGCCCCCGCCCGGTCCCCATCCATGGCCGTCTGCGGCTCTCCCACTGCATCCCACCGGACACCCGGCCACTGAGGCTGCCTCCAGTGGGCGGCGCTTAGCCACGTCCTCATAATTGAAATATTTGCTTCTTGAAGTGAAGCCAAAACAGGGTGGGGCTCCCCCAACTAAGTCAAAGGGACAGATTCAAGCTGGGCCCTTCGCAGGGAAGGGAGAGATGCCAGCTGGAAGTGTCCTGGCTGCTGCAGGCAATGGCCCACTGAGGACTTTCCATCTGGGTCCAGTAGGACCCAAAGGACCCTGGAGGCAGGAGGACAGACTCAGAGCCATCAACGCCCAAATCCCTCACCAGGCGTAATACATGCTTCCCAGTTCTCCTCTCCTAGCATCCCTCAGGACCACCTGGCATCCCTCTTTCAGCTTTCAGAGATCCTTCCAAGAGGGAAGACGTCTTCTAATGTGCCTTTTGTGGGTACACTGTATGTCAATAAAAAGGTGTTTGAAACCGGTCATAGTGTATGCACCTATATCCCCGGACTCTGGGAAGCAGAGGCAGGAGGATCCCCAGTTTGAGTTTAGTCTGAGCAACTTAATGATTTACTAAGACCCTGTATCAAAATAAAAAATAAAAAAGATGGGCCAGGGATGTAGCTCAATGAAAAGGCCCTGGATTCACTGCCCAGTATCATTTTTTTAAAGTGTAGGTAGAATCTTCTGAATCACATGCAGCCCCTACATACAGTAGGGGCTTACGTCCAGCCCTAGGTGAACCAAAGCCCCAGTTTTTGCCCGTGTCAGACTGGCTACTGGTAGAATCCCCTTCATTGGGCTGCATTTCAGTGGGTTGGACTCTGGCATGTCCACTGCAGAAAGGTCCCTCAACCCCAGGAATCCACACCCTGCTGAAAGGGAGGCCCCTTATGTCGCTCACTATGGACCATGGTTTCAGACAAAAGCCCCTTTTGGGACCCAGGCCCAAGCCCAGGCTCTACTTTCCCTGGGCATCCTCCTTTCTAATTATGAGAATCACATAATAAGATAACATTTCCCTTTTTCCGTTAGCTGCCAGGAATCTCAGAGCCAACTTTGAAGTTCAGCCATGGTAATTACATGGGCCTTGTGATCTGAAATATTTATTTTTTTTCTTTCTGTGGTCTTATTTTCTCAGTCTGTTTATATTTCTCTGAGGCTGATTCTCTATCTCTTTTCTTGGTATTTTTATTATGTACCTTCTGTTAGAAGCTGTCTTGGATACTGTTGAAAACAAAGAGGACTTTAAATTAGGAAATGAATGTACTTTGTTTCCTTTGTGACATTCATGTGTCTTGCAGACATGTTGCTTTGGTGTATAAATACGTTTCCTTTCTGTACCATCTTCAAATTTAGGAATTTCCTGGGAGATTCTCTTTCTTCTACTTGAGCCCCTTGAGTATAAATTCTGCTGCAGAAAAGCCTTTCTCAGGCTTGACAAGGTACATGAGGAAGTGACCATAAAAGTAAACAGCAAGGGCATCTCATGGCTGGGGCGCAGCTCAGTGTGTCAGTAGGTGCTTGGCATGAGCAAGGCCCTGGGTTCTATTCCCCACCCATACACTTGTGGATGTGCACATGTGCACACATGCGCGTGCCTGCACGCACACACACGCACACACACAGAATCCCACTCCACCCTCAGTTTCTTCATCTGTAATATAGAGTGAATATGCAACCTGATCTTCACAGAGTGGTAGGGAGGATCTAATGATAGGTGAGAAAATGCTTGGTAAACTGTAAAGCAGCACAGCCCCTCCCCAAGCCCATGCAGTAGGACCACTGTTGGAATTATCCTCTGAGATTCGTGGGCCTTGTGTCCTGTTGTATTCCTGAGAACAGGAGTGGGTGAAGGCTTAGCTGGGAATCTGGGCAGCCCACATGCTCCACCTCATACCTAAGGCCTCTGTACCTAAGTGTCTTATGGGCCTGGGACTTGTTGCCCACAAGGAGCAATCTGCTAGAATGTTCACACTATCCCCACCATCAACCTATCTAGGGCCGTGGACTTAACTGTCCATATCCTCCCTTCTGCTTTCTCTGGGGGAGAGTGATACCTTGTCATCTGCAAAAGGGGCACCAGGTGTCTGAGATTCCTTCTGCTTCACATGGTCCTCCACCTGAGAATGGATAGGTGGGTCCCCAATAGACTCAAAATTCACCCAGCATGACTACCCCTACTTTCTGGTTATTGTGGTAGATAGAATGGCATTCGCCATCGACTGTTCTTGCATCTTCACAGAAAAGTGAGCTGAGCTCCTCAAACGGGCCCCTGGCTGGACTGAGCAGCAATAGCACCAGGCAAGAGCCTGGCTGGCCCTTCCCAGCCAGCAGGCCATGTCCCTTCCTCCACTGACCATTTTGCTTCTCTCTTTTTGAGGGTGACCCAATAACCAATTAACAGTCTATTGCTCTTTCTGGCCAGGGTGGGACCCTCTCCCTGGTGGAGAATTCCAGGCACGTGGGCCATCTATCCACCATCCCCATCCTTCCCTTCCTTTCTGCTCTTTGGCATTTGTTTTGTTTTTCTGTAGTCTCCTAGTAAAGGTTTCTTTAGAAAGCTTTAACCTTGCTTACCCCGGGCAATGGAAGGGTTATCTCCACCCCTGGGCATGACAAGCATATATTGGCAGATGTGGCCTGTCCGAAGGACTCAGCCAGCAAGAGGGCAAGGAGACCTGGGTCTGCCTTTGGAGAGAAGATCCAGAAAGAGCTCTGGACCCTCAAATCTTCCTTCCTACAGCTGCCTGCACTGTCCTGGGAGATTTGCACTGGGCCTCACAGACTCTGGAGGAGCATGACGTAACAGGGTAGGGTAGCCTTTCTCTGTCTCACCATGCATACAAACAGCTTGGGATCTTAATTTAGGCCAGATTTTGACTGGTGGATGAAGCTAAGACTGTAGGTTTAACCTACTCTCGGGTGAAGCCAATGTTGCACCATGTCACAGATCAGCCCCTTCACCATACAGAGAGCAGGCTGCCAACATCCCCAGTTGATTCCAGAGTGAGTAATCTCTCTATTTTGACCTCCTTGCTTCTTGGAACCTCTTCCATCACCCACATCTTCCTAGAGGGGGTATTCATTGCCTCCACTAGCAGTTTTAGCTTTGAGCTTCTACAAGGCAATGACTGACGCCAGTAAACGTAAGTGCATGAACAAGTAGGTGATTCTCAGAAACCCTGCCCAGATCTCCAAAATCTGAGAAGCTTGGATCCCAATCTCAGAGAGAACCCTTGGGAGATATATGGGGCTGCTCCAGGTCTCTGTGTCTGTGACTACCCAGTATGAACCTTACTTACTCCCCCAGTGAAAGGGTCCCAGGAGACTGGGAAGAAGATTGCTGTGAAACTTACCAACCCAAGTGTAAGGCAGGAGGAGCGCCGCAGGGCCACTATGGGAGCTGCTCAGGCCCAGGAAGACTAGCTAACAAGCCATCAGGGTAGCAGCTCAGCTCTGAGCTGGCCTGTAGGAGCCCAAGAAGGACCCTTCTCCTCCTTTCCCCAAAGTCTTTTAGGCCCATGCTTCTTAGGTCCCTCCAGATGGTCAGTAACCATTTCTTCATGATAGGGACCTCTGCACTGGGTCTTTTCTAAGTCTCTAACATTCACAAAGGGGAAAGAACATGAGATTTGGAGTTGAAGAGGTGACCATAATTGTTCCTAAAGACTTCAGATGGCCACAGGCATTTGGTTTCATCTCTCTGACTCTGTTTCCTCCTCTAGCAAATGAGACACAATCAATGGGGTTACTGTGAGAATTTAGTGAGTAGCCAAAGAACACCCCTCCCCACAGATGAGCAATTCAGCCCTTTCCTTGGTGACATCCCATGATCTGGACATCATCCACTTTCTGCCTGGGCTAAAATCCCACTCACTCACTCCTGTCAGTGCCAGAACCCTCGGCCAGTGGAGGCACCCCACGCTTCCCCACTCCCGCCCTTTATCCAGCATGAGTCCCACCCAGCTGGACTGCCAGGTCCCCACCCCTACTGTCTCCCCACATCAATACACTCCAAAGTACTTGCCAAGAGCAGATTCTTTATTAATTTCTCTTTTTTTAAAAAAAGTATTCCTTCAGTATAAAAAAATAAATATTTTAAATATGACATTGAATAAATTAAAATAATCTGTCTTTATGAAACATTCCCACAGGGTACATTCATCAAAGAGGAATTTATCACCCAAGGTCAAGTCCTTTCTAGTAGAAAGGAAGGAGGAAGGCATGTAAGACTCCTTGGTGGGCCCACTGAGCTAGCAGTGCAAATGGGAGAGGCAGCCTAGGTACTGGGGCTGGGTATGAGATTTATCTGACATGGGAACATTGTATTGTCTGAAAGGCAATTGCTACCTTGATAGATTCTGAGGTTTCAACCCCACTGGCCAAGTCTGCTCTGGAGACCCAGCAAAACAGTCCAGACCGACTTAATCAGGGTTGGAGATAAGAAGGAAGATGAGTAGAGACAAGTAAACTAACAGTGCTTTTGTGGCTTAAAATTTTAAATAATAAATAAGGACCCTTATACTTCTTTCTTGATAAACTGCAAAATGACTGTCTACCCCATCCTCTGCAGAAGACCCATCCTTCATCCTCTGGTCCAGGCACATGACCCATTGTGCCAGGTGCGGGTCAATGCCAGTAGGCAAAAACAAAGCAATGCACAATTTACTGCCCAGAAAGGCTCCATAATTCGGTGATACTGTGCAAAGTGGGTGCTGACCTGCTGGAATTAGACCTACAGAGAACACTGAGGACCAAGTCCTTGAGGCAGAGTCCAGGCTGGGCAGCAAGTGTCAGGGAGCCGGGGCTTGTGCAGGCAAGGAGGAAGAGATTCTATTGGCTCCTCAGCCCTCCGAGGCTGCCAGGTAAGTCCAGGCCAGGGAATCCATGTCCAGTCCACAGGGAAATGGGTGATGGCAAGCTGAGCTGGTGATGGCCCCGGGCTACCAAATCCTCCATCCTGGCTTCCAGACAAGCTGTTTTTCTTGCTGCTCAGCTTGGAAAGTACAGCCATTCCCAAGCCATGCTCGAAGGAGCAGAGGAATAGGAGGGTGGTAGGCTTTGATCGTGGACAAGAATGTGACCCAAGTTGAAACTGTGTTGGGAAAGGCACAACTGCTGTGGCCTCTTCTGCCACACACATCACATCTGAGTCATACCGTTGGGATGCACAATGCCTAACCTTCCCTATCCCGACCCCTGCCATCGAGGTAAAGTGCTTAGAGAATAAGAGAGAAAGGTGCAAAGTGAGAGTGTAGTACCATCACCGGTACCAAAAGCTTGTGACTGGGCTGCTGGGACTACCACGAGCTCGGGACTCGAGAAGCAACCAGAAGGCTGCTCTCAGCAGCTTCCACAGCTCCACCACCTCCCTCCCTCTCTTGCTCGCAGACCCGAGGGCATTTCTCTGTTCACCTGGCCCCAACATAAAGGAAGAGAGCAGATCTGGTTCCATGCCTGAGAACCCAGACACGGGCGGGAGTGGGAAGGAGGCGGATAGCAGGAACCACAGCTTCCTGGTCTGTGTCCCAAGTATCTCAGGTCTCACTTTCCTGGCTCTAGAGCACAGGGGCAGCTGCTCAGTCCATGCCCTGCCCCAACACCCCACGCACTTACTTGGTGGGTGATCAAGCCACCCGAGGAGCTTCCCTACCACTCAGGAGTGCACTGGGTGTCGGGGCAGGCTCATTCCCATTGTGTGACAAAGACTCCACTGATGAAGATAAATGAGCAGCCTTGCCCACTGCCCCAGGGCCCTCATTTCCATGATGAATGGTGCCAACACAGCACCATTCCAGGGGGTGCTAGAGAGCACAGTGGGAAAGCATCCTGGAACCAAGAAAACTAAGCCTCCCTGCACAGACTGGTTCAGCCCCTGCTACCTGTCCCTGACACCCCCAAAGCAAGTCAGGAGGGAAACAGGGTCTCTAGCCAGATCTCTCAGATCTCTCAGACCCTGACACTCCTCTGAGCTTCACCCATAAGGCTAATTCTACTTGTAACATGTCAGCTTCTAGACCAGACCCTGCCAAGAGGCTCAGCTCTGGTTCCCTGCTGGGCAGAGAGCAGGGGAAGGGATTAACTTTACCATTTAAAGCACCAATAAGTTAACATAAATAGGACATCATAATAAATAGATAACCATGCTGGGCTAGACACACAGCACTGTTGGATCTCAGGCTTCTCTGAGACCCTGACCTCAAGTTCTGTGACCCCTTGCTCTAGGGACCCAAGACGGGCTCTTGTCCCCCTCAAGTACCTTTGTATGATTTTACAGGGCCTCTATAGGCCTCCAATGTGAGCTGCTGCTCTGAGCTACCTGTGCCCTTCCCATCCCCAAGAGGACGCTCTTGGGCCCCCTCTAAAGCTCCTCACCCGTCTCTGTAACCTGCGCTTACCCACCTCCATGTACCCCATCCTGGATCCATCTACCAAATCCTGGCTGTACCAGGCTGTAGGAAGAGTGCAGAGAAGAGGAAGAGGGACAAGGTTTTGGGGGCCTCTCTTCCTTCTAGCACCTTCCTTCTCAGGCTTGAAGGTAGCCTCTCTGCCTCCCCAAGAACCTAAATACCAATGACCTCTGGAACCATCTACCCAACAATACCTGGGCCTAAGATTTCTGTTCATGTTTAAAAGAATATGGCATCCCACCCCTTCTCTATCTTCTACCTACTAAATTTTCTAAGGGACAAAGAGTTCCTGACTCCAGCCCCTCTGGCCTACCTATGTCCCAACAAAGCCTTCCAAAGTCTAGGAAAAACAAAGGCACAAATGGCAGTCAGTCCACTGGGAACCAGTGACCCTAGGCCCTCACTGTCTTGCCCTGTGATCAGGGCTGCTCTAGACAACTTGTGCGGTTTGAACAAGGACTAAGGGGACAAGTGGAAGCAGAAATACTGCCTACACTTCCCTCCTCAGTGTGACACCCTGGTTACCGGAAGGGAACCTCTTCTGGTCAGTGCTGTATAGAGGTCCTGACATGCTGAGAACCCCTTGGGACCTGCCAGCAGCCCCCAGGTTAGATGATGCCCTGGGCCCCAGCTGCTCTTTGAGAACCCCCCACATTTGGATCCTGCTCCTGAGATCCCTCAGTCCGTGACAGGCTTCAAGACCTCCTGTCTAGAAGGCCTGAGTCACTATGCCAATGACCTGCTTGTACTTCCCCAGGAGTTGACAACCCAGCTTCTTCTTCTGAAAGACATCCTTGTCTGAAGTGTCGGGGCCATAAGCCACGTCCACGTGTGCCACGTGGTACTTGTTGCACAGACGGCAGTGCACATTGCTGAGGAGCCCCCGCATGACATCTGCAGTGACACTGAGCTTGCTGTGAAGGCTGAGCGCATTGGGGTTCAGAAGCTTCTGGTCCTGAGTGATGTTGCTCAAGGCAGCACCAAGGTAGGCGATGATGCGATACAGCTCCACCAGCCTGGCCTTCTCTGTGCCATTGGCGTGGAAGGGAGGGAAGTCCGTCACATTGGGAGCGCACAACTTGTCCAGGTTGTTGGGGAACGGTTCCCCCTGGGCTGTGTACTGAGAAGCAAAAGAGCGGAGAGGAAGTGACAAGGGAGTCAAGGGTTGACATTCCAGCCCTGTTACCAGCCTCAGGGAAACTCTTAAGTTTCTGTTTCCCCACCTGAGGTCTGTGGACCCAACTCCCTGCCCTACAGGCATCCAGAATTGTCCTGGGAGCTGGAAGCAATCACAAGTGTGACCAAACTTGCTAATCATCAAGGCCTAGACCAGGGATGGCGAAACTTTCCAAGACTTCAGTGATAACAAACAGCCAGCTGTAGCACAGTGTCACCACCACTGGCCCAGACCATGCAAGCAGTTGTCGTCATCATCACCCTGACCATATAGAGAAGGAAAGGAGCCAGTGGCACCTCACTAGTGACACCTTGGCGGGTAAACCACACACACTTGCACTTTCATTCGCCACACTCTACCTCTTCCGGGACGGCCCTGCAGACACTCAAGGCCCCTCTTTTCTCCTGGCCCACTCACTGTCTTAGTTCCCTTGATCTCTCACAAGACTAGAAGTTCCAGGCCCCCTCCTCATCCCAGCTCTGCCCCTCACCGGCCAGGTACCTTGAGAAAGTGGCTTCCTGTCCTAGAGCCTGGGCTGTGTGGAAGAACAGGTGGGAACTCAGGTGTGGGTTGACCAGACTTATCTTCACTGCCTCCTTCCAGCTCCAAAGGGGTCCCTTCCTGCCATGGCCAGCTACTCATTACAAGCCCTCCTTCCTTCCTGAATATCCTGTAGGGTAACTTACATAGAGAATAAAGAGGGCATTGGCGCTGCCATTGAGCTGTGCCAGCTGGTTCCTGATCTGGCTCATGACGTTGCTGTGACATGGGTGGTGTGTGGCACAGGTGGCATTGACAGGAGTGAAGGGAAGAGGGCTTCCTGCCCCATGTTTCCAGTGCAGAACCAGCAGCAGGGGCATGACTCCTGGGAACAGGAAAAAGGAGAGATGAGCGGAAGGGTGGCTTGGGGCATAGGGCACACTGGCTGAGAGTCAGCAAGGGGCTCATGGGAGAGGAATCCATTCTGCTCTCTGCCTCCAGCTCTGGCTCCTCTGGCCATTTCTAGTTTTCTCTGCATCTTTTTCCTTGTCTCTCTGTCTCCAGATCTTTAGCTCTGCTTTGCTGGGCCTTCTTGTCTGTCCCTACTCTCTCCTGGGTTGAGGGACCGGGCAAGGACGCAGGGAGGAGTCATTCCATCAGCTGGAAGCTGGGCCCAGAACAACTGTCCAGCCCCTTCCTTTAGGAAGGATGAAACCTGCAAGCTTCCTGCCCTCTGGCTAGGAGGCATCCTTTCCCAGAAGAAAGGTGATCCCTATCATTCCATCTCCTGGGATGGTCCAGATGCCTAAGCTTTGCCTCATACTCAATGGCCCATTTCAGCCCCAGCCTCCCAAATGACCGCCTGGGGACAAGGTGTGGGAACTTCTGTTGACACTTTTCTCTAACCTGCCACTGAATTCTGGCTTCAAGAATTCTGACCCCTAATCCTTCCGACCTTGTCCCATATCCAGCATCTCTGTCCTTCCCAGTGAAGCCACTTCCCCATCCAGGACCAAGTCCCCCTTCCCCACTCCCAAATCATCATTCCCTCTAGACGGCCCACCTCCCTCCCTGGAATCCATTCACTTAGCCCTCTTGTCCACTGTCCTTTGTCCCAGGCCCTGGGTTAGGGCAAGGACCACCTGGCTTTTGTAACGGAGAGGAAAGGGTGCAACCAGGAAAGAGAAAAGGAAAAAGGTCGCAGGCAGCCAGGCCCAGAGGGAGTAAAGTGGAAGGTGCCAGGAGAGCAGGGAGCTGTCCGGGCCTGTCCCGATCACCCCTCCCCCCCCCGGTGCCTGAACCCCCTTCACCATCATGCACCCC
>NDGN011306564.1:0-10259 GCA_002564285.1 Tympanoctomys barrerae
TAATTGTCTCTAACTCTCAGTAGTTGCCTTAATACATATCATCTCCCCTATGTTTTATAAATTTAAATGTTCTTTTACCTTATTGAAGTATAATTTACAATAAAGTGCATATTTATTTTAAAGGTATAATTAGTTAATTTTTACACACATACACATTTGTTAACTACCATCTGCTGAAGATATGCATTTCCTTGACAGATATTCAAGAAACTTCCCAAAAGCTTCCCTCTCCAGACTTGACTTATACTACCAGAGCAGTGGGTCTAGCCTAAACTCATGACATGGTGCCAGTCTGTACTCAAGTGTGTGCTCAAGAAGCTCAGGTGTTAAAAAGTCTTCCTACTTGAAAAGGTTAAGAACCACATAAACAGACTGAGCTTCCCTCAATTCTTCAATGTACCAACTTAAAGCTTAAAATGTAGCTTCCATATGTCCTGATCATAATTACTACCTGATAGAAAAATCTACCCATTGGCAATGAAAATTTGGTGGACAGAATAGAAGTTTCTATCATGCCAGAAAATATCCTGCCCTATAGCTCTTTTTCGGTTAATCTTTCCATCCCCTGCTACAAACAACCAAAAATTCTGATTTAAATAAATTAGAGTTAAAAAAGTCTTTTTGAGTTTTTGTCTTAATAGAATAATCACATAATTTTTTTACATGTAAAAATGTAAATACCCTTATCCCACCTTTGTGCTTAAAATCATGGCATGAAACTGATATAAAAAACAGTTGACCTTTTTTATTTTTTTCAGAATTATTTCCTGAAAATGAGGTCCACTTGCTGCACATGCCTTATTTGGAGAATATTGTCTACCCAGTTTACTATATCATCCAGAGTTATTTATAGATTGTAAGCCATTTAACCTTTCTTTCCAATATTTGATTAGAATTTCCACTTCTTAGCCAGCAGAAATATTTATAGCATTTGCATATAGTAGTCTAAATATGTAGTACTGCTGTGTTTTTATTTCAATTTAATAAGGTTCTCAGTCTGAACGTACTTCCAAATGCCCTGAAGAGCAGTCATAACATTCCCGTCTATACACGTGTAATAATTCCTTTTTCAAACTTTAAAACTTTTTCTCTTTGACTCATCTTGTTAGCGTATTTTTGCCACTTTTTTTTTTTTCTCTTTTTGGATTTTTTCACAGTTGTACCAGTGGAAACTTAATGTTTTTCTTAAAATAGATGATTCTGAAGCATACTTCCCACCATCGATTCTGATACACACCTCAGCAATTTGCCTGCGTCTGCACATAAGGAGCAAGTTGCATACGAAGAAGTAAGTGGAAAAAAGAAGAAAAAAAATATGCTTATTGCAGTGTGGTTAGAGTCTCCCGGCTCTGTTTTAGAACTGGGGTGGGGGGGTATTCATAAACAGCAAAGTAAACACGACTGTCAACAGTACCATCCAAACCGCTCCCATATGGCTAATGTGTGTCAACAAACCAATCCCTGTTTAAGTAAAGCAACGTAAAATTACAGAAAGATGCTGCCAAAATCTGGCTGAACACAATCCACCCCCACACTTCAGGAAATAGAAAGATTCTCTGAACACATGAAAGATAAAGAATGGCAGCTCTGGCCCAGTGCTGTTTTTAGGAGCAAAGACCATACCAGAGGCCAAAGCTTGAATGGCTGGGGGGTCAATCTATCAAATCAAAGGTGTGGCTCAATCAGGAGACAGACAAGAGCTTTGTCAGAAAGGTTGTTAATAATAGTCATTAGGGTGGTGATCGCCACAGGCAACCAAGTATTTTTCCTACTCTAGATACTATATAGGCAGCTGTACAATAAGCTTTAAAAAAAAACAATAGATTGATTGATAAACTAAGACTTAGAAAAATTAACTTTCTTTTTTATGATAGCTTGGTTAGTAGATGGCTGAGTTGAGTTACACTTTCTTCATCCTTTTTTTCAAGCCAGTTGACATGTGCCTATGTTTACCATGTGCTAAGCAGGAAACTGGGCCTTCAAAGACATTAAGCCACTAACTGCTCCCTGAAGCTGATGTCATCATCTTCACTTTACACAGGAGAAAATTTAACTCTCAAGAGGTGAAATAATGACTGCCCCACTGCTAGCAATGGCAGAACAAGCCCGAAGTCCAGGAGTAGCTGACTACAAAGCCATATTCTTTCAGAAACGCCTATGGTTCTACTTACCTGGGAATTTCTTGCCAAGTGAGAAGTAAGCATGTTCTTAAAAGGCAGGATGAATAACCAAGTTATAATCTTCTCCTGCATTATGCTATAAATTTACAGATAAATTTTATGTAGAACTTTGTGACTATGTGATTTAAGTTCCACAAAATTTTCAAGTATCTGTGTCTATGTATAAAAATGAAACAATTCTATGCATGTAGGAACATTGTTTTTCTAATTAAGTTGTTTTAGGCAACAGCAAATATTCTCCAATGGTGAGCACAGCTGGGAAAATAAAGTATGTCTTCTTCAAAATATAGGATTTTTTTAATTCAAAGTCTTCATGATTTACAATAGAAAAGAGTCATTCTCATTAATGAACACATGATTACTTTTAAATATTCAAGTATCAATTATATGGATAACATCAAATTTTCATGAACCTCTTGGTATGGGCTACTTTATGAATGTTTAACTGGATTCAGAAAATATGCAAATTTTCTATCTAGAATTTCTGAGATGTTAAACTAATAAGAAAGGTAACTGAAGAGCAATCATTTGAAGCTGATTCTATAAACCTAGGTCCCTTGATGATATCACTTTCATCAAAACAAAATATTAGATATATAGTAGATATTATATATATACATACATATATATATATATATGTATATACACACATATATTGAAGTGAACTATGGAAAGAAAATTAACTAACCATGCTGGCAATTTGCACTTGTTCTACATTTGTCCGCATATGTTCAGAATCGCAACCCCGACCAGGTTTCATGTTCCCATGTGATTTTCAGCAAGCCACCTTAGCTTGAGTTACCAGAAATAGATGATAAAGGGCTAAATATATTTCTAAATAATGCTAAACCAGCAACAGCCCAGCTGAAAACCCACTGACTCATCCAGATTGGTAAATCCTGCTGAGAAATGCTAAAATAGACTAACCTTTATATCAACTGTCTTTTAATGCTGTTTTATCAGAATCAAAACTTTTGCCCCAAATCAGAAGACAGAGTAACAAATCTTACAAATTAATGAAGAAGCTGATGGACACAGTATTCACATGAATCAAGCTAAGCCCCTTCTATCTTCCAAACACTCACAGGATGGAATGAGATACTGGAGAAAAACCACCTATGTTTTGAACAATAATTTTTCAGAAGAAGATCTTAATTATTTTAACATTGATTTTCTTTCCCTTTTTTGTGTGCATACAGTACAGGGTCTACAGGGTCTCACTACACAGATTGGACTCATAATTATCCCAGTGTTTTCAGCCTCCCGAGCACTGGGATTACAAATGTGGGCTACTATGCCCAGTCTTAACATTGATTTTCAATGAGTTGGCCTTTTCTTTTTATATAAGAATGTAAGAGGAAAAACAAAAAGCATAGAATCAAGTGGATATCTTCTGAAATTTTTGACCCAGTTGTAAAGTGGTCCTCTCCAGAACCAGTTTGTGTCTTTGCTCCATACGACAGCTACCCACAGAAGACTGAACAGGGCCATCTCTGATCTTTTCTTAGATGGTACTGAGGGGTGGGAAAAGTAGAGCTGGCCACGCACAGACAACAAAACCTACCAGAAGGCTCCACATCAGAAATGTGCTGTGCTCACTGACTAGCAAAGCCATGGGCTACGTCCAAAGCAACTGACACAAAGTGACAGCTCCACTGAGAACTGCAGAAAGGAAAAGAGAAAAAGTTACCTGTCCCTCTTAGTAATTTCTCTAGCTGACAAGCTGGATTCCATTCTATAGTTGGCACTTTGTAGAATAAGATTTCTACTTCCTGCTACTAATAATGACACCTGCAAGAAAGAAACAAAAATCTTCCACTGTATCAAGCCACAAATCTGAAACTGTCATAAAAAGTGCTGAGCCTGTAATATTTATTCTGGGTATTTGCAACAGTAATCTCCTATGAAAATAGGCACAACTTTATAAGAAATAAACTACTTACATAAAATTTTAAATGTCATCACAGACTTGATTTTTAAAATAAGCTTTGAATCTCATCTCAGATAATTTTTGACCCTTCTGAGATGTACATATTATTTACTTTGAGTGATGTCTCATTCTCTGGCAGATATTTCTCTCTGACGCTATCCAAGGGACAATAAGGTAGTCTAATATTTATCTTATTTTCATAGTTGTATGAATTCATTTTTATGTATTTAATTTTTGATGCTGTTACCTTATTGTTCCAATTTCTGGGCTTTAGTTGTCCCACACAGTTATTGACAATTTTTTTTAACTATTTAGCAACTAACATGTTCACTTTGCATGAAATAAGAGTCCATGGATTGAATAGGTCCTTGGTTTCGCTCTACAGATTTCTAAATTTTCCATGCAATATAAATGTTTTCATATACAATATAAACTGAAAAGGTTTTAACTTTTCTCTTGTTTATTGAAGCCTGGGTTTTTCAAGTATAAGGGATAATTTTAGACTCATGGGAACGTTCCCAAAAAAGAATAGAGTTCTGTATACACTATACGCAGCTTCTCCTAATGATAACACTTACATAACTATGCTATATCCATCATAACTAGGAAGTTAAAGTTCAGCAAGTAATTTTCAATGAGTGAATAGCTGTGAAACACCAAAACATCTATGAAGTTTAAGGTCCTGTCCTCTTATCAATTAACCCAGAATAGATGGTGACATAATCAAAATGTCCTAAACCTATTTTATTTCCTCTCTGTTTTCTTTCATATTTTGTCATCTTAAAAGTCCTTTCTGTGCAAAAAAAAATCTATTGAGAAGCTTGGATTGGAAAATTTGTAAAAGATTTTTCCACCAAAGTCTAGAAAACTCTCGAAAAATTGCCTTGTCAACCCCTGTAAGAATATCCTGTAAATGCCTAGTAAATCACCAACTGAAAAGAAATGCTTCTTCATCTCTAAAATAGCTAGATAAGGCACACAGAGAACATATAACATTATTCTTAATGAGAAGCTTGTTTTGTCTCTAACATTTAAATGTTTATTCAGTGCCCTGGGAAATAGTTCTAGAATGCCAAGGTGTTGACAAATTGCTAAGGACTGTGCTAAACATCCTAATTAGCTTAAACTTAGATAAAGTAACTCAAAAGCAGCCCCCACGCTTCACAGTTTGTCAGCAGGGGATCTGTGTACTATAGCTATAACTTTTCCCAGCCCACAGCAAAAGCAGCTGGGAAGAAACAAATGTGTGATGGTATTTGATCTGTGACTAAATTAAACCTGATGGTACAGCTGGGGCTTTAGCAAGACGTTCGGCATTTGCAGGAGCTGGTACTCTTTGTCTGTGAACCTCTACAACTAAAATAATCAAGCTTGAGCTGTTATAGCCTTCCACCTTCTTGCTAGTTAGTTCCTTCTCCATTTTGCACGACCTCTAGTGGGGCTTTTTGTTTATTAAATGATATTCACTAATTCAACTATCATTTAGACACAAGTTGTCAAAGAAATTTATATACACTAGCTTATACCATTCCCACCATGACCATGAAAACCATTATTATATCACTTAATATATGAAAAAGTGGAAGTTCAAAGATCTTAAGAAACTTGACTTCATAAATATTTCTGGCAAGTATCAGACTATTGAAATTCAGATCCACATGACAGAAGCTGTCCACTCTTTTATTATCTGCTTTTACTATACCTCATTTCAAGAAAAAATGAAACGTTATGAATTTCCTTTCCTTTCAGTTTAATGAAATCAAATACATTTGATAAGTCAGTGTATATTGGATAAGAGTGCACCATGACTGAAACTAAGTCAAATTAATGTATCCTTGATGTCATCGATTTGTCACTGTGCCATAATGAGATGGTAGATGAGAAAGAGAGACATTCGTCTTTTCTTCAGTGAAGACAGGGAGTTTGGAAGGAGAAGGTAAGCTATGAATTGGGAAGCCTGCCTCACTGAATATTGTGATAACCAAATGACAGATTATGCAATGGGAAAGTGTGTCAGTGTCCAAGAAAAGGCACCTTTCCATGTGTGGTATATGTGGCACAGATCATGATCATTTTACATAAATTTGTGATCCTCGAGGCACAGAGAGTAATTGGGGGCAGATGTTGAGAGAGAAAAAGAAGCATTTTCTTATTTTCTGAAATTATTTTAACCAGATTATCTATTCTGAATTTCACATATCACAAAAAGAGACCACAAAATTATACTTATTGTATTAAACAAGGGCATAAAATGATTTAATTTGTGTGCTGTTTTGATAATTGTTAAGCAAGGTAGCTCACTGAGAATAAAAGTATGTATTAATATTGTTTAGACAAGATATCATTTCTGCACCTTGTCCTCTGAATAACCACTGTGAAGACAATGTGCAATGTATTAATTATTATAAACATCTTACTAACCTGTTTTGAAACTGTTTCATCACTATTTTATCTTGTTTTCTCATTAAAATGAATAAAAATAACTTTGAAAAATAAAAAATAAAACGGCAAAAAAGAAAAATACTATTACCTGCAAACCTTAGTAAGAGAAAAGCTAACACAATTAGGACAACACAGCATAAAGTAATTACTGAAAAAATGAGTTATTGTTAATACTTTTATTATTGTGTTATTGTCATCATGGTTGATATTTTGTAAATCTTGACCTATTTTAAATACCCGGCCTCACTTTCTCACATTTATAATCAGAACACACTTTACAGTCCTTTCCTGATACTGCGTTCTAAGATTTAAAGCTCTCAAGTTTTTTCTTTTTTATTTATTTTTATTAATTTTATTGAGAAACAAATAGCAATGAGACAGTTTCAAAATCAATTAGTAGAACAGTTTGAATAATTAAAACATTGTATATTGTTATGTTCATAGTGCTTATTCATAGTACAAGATGCAGACATGATATCCTGTCCAAACTCTATTAGTACAAATTGTTCTTCTCATTGAATATTGAGAAAGTAGCTGTATATCTACCCTAACAATTTTGTTTGTACAGATACAAAATGGTCTTTCATTTGTATCCCATTTTTATGTTTAGTTCTGTCAGAGACACATATTCAATTGCCATTTAATATTGTAGGTGTATGACTTCAGAAAAATAATCCAATATAGTCCAGTAGTCCATAATAGTTGTGGCTTTTCGGTAGGACCGACAATGTCAGTTGTTGACTTGAGCCTTTTACAGCTCAGCATTTTGATATGGCTTTACTTTTTATACATCACTTTTATAATTTTCTGCTAGATTGTTAAGACCAAAATAAAGCAAGAACTATAGAATAAGAAATTTAACTTCTTCATCTGACAAGGACAGTCAAATCACCTCAGGATCTACCCTGAAACCCTACACCTCAGTTTGTAAATCCTTTGTCAGTGTCAGCCATGTGGCTGAGTCACAGCCATTGCTTGACCAATTTTCTATCTGTGAAAGCTTCAGAAAATGTTTTCTCTCCAAGTGATTCTCCTTAGGCACACTGTACATCATAGATCGCTTTCCTCTATGGCCCCATAATCTCCTTGATCAGAAAATTTGGGACAAAACTGAATTACATGATGTTTCAGTACAGGTTCACCTATGTCTTGAGTCTTCACTGAACTTTAAAGACTAGGGTCAAAATGCTATCTGTCCTTGCAGCACATCTTTTTCTCTAATTTTTGGTCTGCAAACTTAAGTTGTTAAACCTCCAGAAAGGAAGCTTATTATTATTATCCTACAAAATAGGCAGTTGACCTTAACCTGACTCTATGTCTGAATATAAAACATCTTAGACATAACATGCAACAGATATTTTCAAGCAAGTATTGATATATTAAACTTTCAGTCCCTACAAAATAAGAAGAAAAAAATTAAAAAATAAAAAATAGTTTAAGAATAGGAATGAACAATTGCATATTTTTACACAGAAATTTAGAAATCAAACCATATACAGTACTGTAGTAAGACAATTCTATGACTTTGGTTTCTTGTCTCTTGTTTTCATTTTATTACCCTTTAAAAAAAAAACCTTTACTTAGGAGACAGTATGGCAGTAATTGGTATGACATGATAAGCAGTACATATTTAGAAGACCAGAATGAGAGGCATTCCAAGGATGACCCTAGTATTCCACATTGCTATCTTCAGTGAAGTTGCTTACTTCACATATATCAGCATATATAGTTAGTCAGAGTAGGATTCCTTCCAATTAACTGCTAGTTTCAAAAACATGCTGAAGATTCTCAGGATCATTGCTTTAACCATCATGTGCATATAAAATCCACTGTTTTGTTTCCTAGCTTTTCTCCTTGCTCTATCCATTCTTTGATATTTAAGTTCTCACTTTCCGTTTAATTGTGTTATACCTTTCTATTTTTATGTCTTCTTTTCAGTGTTCACACTAGGGATACTACATGATATTTACAACTGTAGGTCTGATTTATTTCACTTATGAGTATATCTTCAAGTGGCATGTACTTAAATATAAAGGCTTCAAGTTTATCATTCTTTATAGCTGAGTAATACTCCTTTGTATAAAAATACCACAACTTTATAATCCATTGCTCAGGTGGCAGGCATGCAGGTTGATTCCCAGATTAGGCTAACACAAATTATGTTACTATAAACATAGGCACACATATATCACTATGATATGACATTTTCAGTTCCTCTGGAAAAATTCCCAGTAGCCAGATAGCTGGTTTAAATCAGATTTCTAGTACTAGATTTTGGAGGATTCTCCACACTGATTTCCATAACAGATGCACCAGTCTAAATTAGCACCAGCAGTGGCAAAGGGTTCCCTTTACCCTTAACCATTCCAACATTTGTTGTTGGTTGATTTCTACACTATAGCCATTCTTTCTGGGGTGAAATGGTATCTCGGTGTTTTAATTTCCATTTGACAGATAGCTAGTGATGTGGAGCATTTTTTTAAAATATATTTATTCGCTTCTATAATTTTGTCCTCTGAGAAGTGTGTGTTCATTTTGGATGCCCATTTCTTTAAAGTTTGTGGCCCTAATGTTTTTTAATTCTTTACAAATTCTAGACAGCAGACCTTTGTCTGAGTGCTTATTAGTTAAAATTTTTTCTCAATTTGTGGGTTGTCTTTTCATTTGGTTGGTAATTTCTTTTGATATGCAAAAGCTTCTCAACTATAGGAGGTCCCAGTTGTTTATTCTTTCAAGTATTACCTGTGCAATTTGATTTTTGTTAATGAATGCTTTGCCTACCCCTATGTCTTCAAGGGTTCTTCCTTATTTCTCTTCCAGGAGATTTAGTGTTTCTGTTTTAATGTTTAGATCTTTAATCCATTTGACTTTAGCTTAGTGCATGGTAATAGACCTGGGTCAAATTTTAGTTTTCAGCATGCAGAGAGCCAGTTTTTTCCAGCACCATTTGTTAAAGAAGCTATCTTTCTTCCAGCAAGCATGCTTGGCCTCTTTGTCAAATATAAGTTGGTTGAGTGTGTTTATAGATAATTCTGCATGTTCTAATCTATTCCATTTATCCTCAGATCTATTTTGTTTCCAATAGCATGCTAATTTTATCACAGTAGCTTTGTAGTATAATTTCAAGTCAGGAATTGTAATGCCTCCTGCCTTGTCTTTGTTGCCCAGGATAGTCTTTGCTATTCTAGGTCTTTTCTGGTTCCATATAAATTTTAGGAACAGTTTTTCTATGTCTGGAAAGTATGGTGTTCATATTTTGACAGGGATTGTAATAAATCTGTACAACAATTTTAGGAGTATGGCCATATTCATAATGTTGGTTCTCCCCATCCAGGAGCAGGGAATATCTTTCCATTTTCTAAAATCTACTATCTCTTTTTGCAGAGTACTCTAATTTTCATTGAATAGATATTTTACTTCTTTAGTTAGACTAATTCCAATGTATTTCATTTTCTGTGGTGCTATTCTAAAAGGTATTGTTTGTCTAATTTCTCTCTCAGTGTGATTTTATCTGTGTAGAGGAATGCTATTGACTTTTGGGTATTGATTTTGTATCCTGCTATGCTACTGAATTTGTGTATAAATTCTAGTAGTTGCTTGTTGGAGTTTTGGGGGTCTTTCAAATGAAGTATCATGTCATCTTCAAATAATGATAGTTTAACTTCTTTACCTATTCTTATTCCTTTTATTTCTCTGTCTTGTCTAAT